>CABHPQ010148489.1:0-10270 GCA_902168405.1 Peromyscus aztecus | reverse complement strand
AAAAAAAAAAAAAAGAATAAACTAATCTTTAAGAGATATCTTCGAACGACTTACTTTTCTTTCCTGCTGATTTGCAGTTCAAAAATGCTGGCTGATGTATTTTGTTCTCCAAACCGACAGCTGTAAGATTCTGGTATATTACTTTTCCTAGCTGAGGTTGATTTAAACGCAACCAGATCCTGATAATTCACCACTTAATTAACTTCCCATAGCTGCCTCTTCCACATTAAGTGTAACTTAAAACTTTACTTGTTTTTCACAAGCTTTTTGACTTAGCCTACTTCTGTGGTCAAGTTCACGTTCATCACACTACCCCCTGCTCACTAAACAGCAGCTACACTGGCTTCTTGTGCCTGTATTAGGAAAACACCCCTTAGTACTTTACTTGGGGGCTCCCTCCTTTTCTTAAGGTATTCATTTTCTGTCCTCAGAGATGTATTTTCTGGCTATCTGATCTAAATTATTTGTTCTCTCTTTCTATGAAATCTGTCTCCTCCATTATCCTGCTTCTTGATGATTGCTCCATATCTTTGTTGATTGTCTTCCCCTGGGTATGTTATCCATGAAGGCAGGGATCCTGTAACTCACTCAAATACCTAGCTCAGCCACTTGCTCATCTTGCTCACCTAAATGCGTACCTACTACATAGTTGGCCAAAACTGTTTTTGAATGAGAGAGTCATTGAAAACAATGCTTAAAATTACAAACATATTAATTAACAGCTAGATATGGTCCCGCATGCCTGAAATCTCAGTACTCGAGAGCTGACAGAAGGAAGATGTAGAATATTCCTTTTCACTGTGTGAATATATGTCCTTGTGATTATTTAATAAAGAAACTGACTGGCCAATAGCTGGGCAGGTAGAGGTTAGGGCTGACTTGCAGACAATAGGAGAGGGTGAAGAAGGGGAGGAGATACAGAGAGAAGCAAGGTGAACTTGCCATGTTAAAAAAAAAAAAGGTACAACCATGTGGCAGATCATAGGTAAGAAATATAGGCTAATTAAAAATGTAAAAGTTAGCTAGAAAGAAGTCTAAGCTATTGGCCAAGCATTTATAATTAATAATAAGTCTCTGTATGGTTACTTGGGAAATGGGAAACAGCTGGCAGGACAGAAAAATCCACCTACAGGAAGATCAGAAGTTCAGAGGATGCTCTGTTATGTGAGACAGGTGCTGTCTCTAAACGAATAAACTGATGCATGACATGCTGTTTCATTTTCTGACATGAAGAACTGTGGAGTACATTCACAGTCCCTTAAGATAGGTTGGTTGAATTTGAAGAATGATGGGATGGTTTTGTCTAAGCTCAGAGGGTTTTACTGGAGAGAGATGCATCAAAGAGGAAATACTCTTATTCAGTATGTATCATTTTAGTAGAAATAGGGCCTGGATGTAGCTCAACACCAGAGCCCTTGGTAGTGTAGCAGGACCTAGGTTGATCCTTAGTATGACCAAAACACTAAATAAAATAAAATAAAATAAAACAATAAAATAAATGATATATCCTTGTATTATTTTCTTCCCTAAGGTAATTTATTGCCTATTTAAAAGTTATTTCTGGCTCCAAGAAAAAAACAGATTTATAAAGACACTAATAGGAAAACTTAAACCACTTGGAAATTTTAAACTTCCAATGGGAGTAGGCAATGATTATTTTTAATGATGCAAATTCATAATAGTTGATGAATGGAGAAACACATTGCCTTAGTAGCAGGCAGGAAAAGAAGTATATGCTAATGTTTGAATTACACATATTTGATACGGCACAAAAAAGTATTTTTTTAAAGATAAGTCTCTACAGACCTATGTAATTGCAGGGGAGAGTTGAGACAGTGTTTCTCTGTATAACAGACTTGGCTATCCTGGAACTTACTCTGTAGACCAGGCTGGCCTTGAACTCACAGAGATCTGCCTAACTCTGCCTCCTGAGTTCTGTGATTAAAGTTGTACACCACCAGCACCCAGCCAGATCTATGTAATTTAACTAGAAGAAATAATACACAAACATGTTTTGCTCTAGAAGATCTAATCAATTATTATTGAAAATGAAGAAATGACTTATTTTTAATAAATAATCAAAATTCAACACATGAATCTGACAGAAAGAATATTTCAACTTATGTGGGAAAATACGTGTTCTCTAGTGAAAATGTAAGGAAGGCTCAGAAAATTCCCACTGAGACCAAGAAGAAAATTCAACAAGATTATGAAAAAATCATTATGAAACACTTGCATTGTTTTAAGGAAAAAAAATGTTTTCTTGCTTTCTGGAACCAGTCTGAGCCTGTTCTTCTATCTACATGGAATTACAGCTTCTACTGAATGCAGAGCAGAGGAAAGCAATGTAGAGACCTGGGAGTTATGAATAAGAAATCTTCAGATTGGCCGTGAATGCCAATGAACGTTAAACTCACACAACTTGCTGAGAATAGACTCAGTGCTAGTGTAACACTTGATTATTATGGACACTTGCAAATACATTATCTCATTTGGTTTCCAAAATAACCCCTGGGAAAGTCAGAATACATTCGGCAGTATTTTACTGACAGAGAGAGGTTAGGGCTGCCTCAAAGTCACTTAGGACCAAGCTGAAATAAGTAAAATCTGTCTTCCTGCGACTTAACCCCACTTTACTGGCGAACGAAGTCTCTATCCACAGAAAACCTCCTTCAGTCAGCAATGGTCGTGGAAGGCTCAACACAATTTATAAAGACTCTGAAAAGAAAAACCCACCCTTGTAAAGGGGATCCCTTTATAGACGGGATCCCTGAAAGGAAGGAGGACCTCACCCACAGGCCACCAGGAGTCCACCTTGTCCTCACTCTGACAATGGACATCATGGATGAGGAAGTATATGTCCTTGAAATCACGAAGCTGGATCGCTAATCTTTGATTTTTCTGAAATCACCAAGCTGCGGTTTAATGTAGCTAATCAAATTTAAAGTAAGATGTGGAACACACTGGAGTTGGCTAGCTAAGAAAGAAGGAAGCTACACAATACAGACGAGGGTCAGAGGCAAGAAATGGCGTTGCCTATTTCATTTCTATGTGTCAGACTTATCTGCTAAGATACTAATTTGTGCTTTGGTTGCATCTCTATAGATGGATCAAAAACATAAGTGTTTTCATTTAATGTATCCCTCTTTGCTCTATCAACGTTTCAGAGTGAGTAAAGACCTGGGACTTGCTGAGCAGAATTAAAATATTGTTTAACAAAAAGAAAACAGATCAAGAAAGAAGTTAGGTATTAACAAGTAGGAATTCAGGAGCAAGATGTGACAGGTTTAACGATGCTCCCAGACCTGGTAGGGTTGGTGGTTGGGGTTCTGGAAGTAGCATACCTGCTCCCTATGGCATCCAGGAAGATATCAGAACCTGCAAGGAGAAAGCCTGAACCCAATTATCAAAGTCTGCAGCCTCCACTGGGATCTGAGGCTACAACTGTGTCACCAGGACAGAAGGGGCCAGACTTTACCTCTACTTACATTTTTCAGCTGAGACCCTTGTTAAATGAAAATTTCAGAAATTCATTGTTTTGGACTAAAGCTACTGCACTAGAACCTACGGATTAGAGGGAAAGTCAAAGCAGAGTCGTTTGTGCTGAAATTTCACGTCACCAAAACACAAGCAAGTTATTATGTGACCTTCTGGGAAACAAGGAGATGGATACATTTCTGGATAGACCAGTGTTGGCACGCCAGTAAGGCTCTCTCTTGCATTAATCCTTACCCAGAGGAAAATAAAACAAACAAACAAACAAACAAAAACCCTTGACCCCAAATAAGCAGCAAGAGAACTGAAAACAACAACAAGAAGTCACCAGAAGTAATCTGTTATTCACCCATCAGCTGTGTTTCTGTTTCCTTATGAGGAAAGCACTTTTGAAATGACCGGTCTTTCTGCTCTTCATTTTTGCTTTCGTCAGCCTTTTTCTGGCTATAAAACCAGCCTGTTCTGCTCAGCTCATCAGAGCATTTATTGTAGTTTATAGAATGAAGTGTTGCCCAGTTCTAGAATTGCAAATAAAACCCATTAAGATCTTTAAACCAAACTGTCATAACTTCTCATTTTTATATTCTTCAACATCAGTAAAGAACAACACATTTTAGAAAAGGACAGGGATGTAACTAGAGTTTGCCTGCCTGGCCCACAGTCAGGATAAATCTCTCTCACCTGCCAGTCCCACAGCCGCTCAGACCCAACCAAGTAAACACAGAGACGTATATTGCTTACAAACTGTATGGCCGTGGCAGGCTTCTTGCTAACTGTCCTTATAGCTTAAATTAATCCATTTCTATAAATCTATACCTTGCCACATGGCTCGTGGCTTACCAGCATCTTCACATGCTGTTTGTCATGGCGGCGGCTGGCAGTGTCTCCTTCCACCTTCCTGTTCTTTTCTCCTCTCTGTTAGTCCCACCTATACTTCCTGCCTAGCCACTGGCCAATCAGTGTTTTATTTATTGACCAATCAGAGCAACACATTTGCCATACAGAACATCCCACAGCACAGGGAAAGGTGTGTGTAGTAACTTCCTCCAAATTGAAACCGTCTATCCTAGATGGACACTCTTAATACCCAGAGAGTTTGGGGGCCAGAGAGATGGCTCAGCAGTTTAAAAGCACTTACTGCTCTTACAAAGGATATGGGTTCAGTTTCAATCTCCATGTTAGGTGTCCCACAACTCCTTGTAACTCCAGTCCCAGGAGATTTGTCACCCTCTTCAGGCCCTCACAGGCCCTTGTACACATGTGGCAGATACAGATACATATAAAACACATGAATAAAAAAATAAATATAAAAGACCCAGAAAGTTCTAAAGGGAGGTTCATTAAGACTCAAGAAGTAAACAACTCAGAAGTCTCAGGGAGTTCCTGAAACTGACCAAATTTATAAGGTCCCTCCATGTCTAAGGTCAAACAAGCAGTAAGTACTGCTAAGAAGACACTCTCTTACCTGCTGCCTGCAAGTGATGCAGAGAGCTCCAGGGTTCCAGCCTTTGTGAGTTGTGACCCATACTGAAGTGGGCTTTTGGTGACATAGTTGCCTTTCAGTCATCCATGTAAGTAACCCCTTAACCATATGCCTGTAACTAACCACAAGAAAACTCATTGGTTCATCAAGTTGGGCTTGGGTCTGTTGTCAGTTCCTTATCTGAGGCAAGTAGACATTTGGTCACATTTCCCCAGGAATAGTGTTGAACAACAAAAGGGGAAGTAGTTTTTAGATTCCTATGGGGACAGATTGTGGGAAGGTGAACGTAGTAGAGGTGGAAATGAATGGCATAAGGTCAGAATAAGGTTTGTCTGTAGGTTCTTGTGTTGCCTCCTATTTTATTCCTTAATTCTAGACAGACAGAAGGAGAGTGGAAAGAACTTCTGCATTTGCTTCTTTTTTTAAGATTTTATTTTATTTTATTTTAAATTGTGAATGCAGGTGTCCATTGGATCCCCCTGGAGCTGGAGGTATAGGCAGGTGTGGGCCTCTCCATGTGGATGTTAGATTGTTACATGATCTTCAGGACAAAAAAAAGATATAGGCACTTTTGTCTTGAGTATGCTTACTGTTAAGAGAATGGAGGAGGTTGTGTTTTCCACTAGGAAAGAAGAAAACACTAAACATTGATAAAGTCAGCAAAAGACAATTCCTATATCCAAATCAAATGTCCAAATTCCTATATCTTTGCTGCCATTGCAAAGAAAAATCTGTTGCTTCAAAGTTAAAACTAGACCCAGAACAAGTTTTTAATCGGATAATAAAATGAATGAAATAATTATATGGACCTATTCTGCTCAGTGTTTTGGGGGAGTTGAGTTGGTTGCTTTTCATGTATAGTTTATCTTTTGGGGAGTAGGAGGTATCCTTCTTGAATTCTCATTGAACAGTTAGTACCTACTACCAACTGGCTTCTGGTGTTATTGTCAGTGGCAGTACCAACCTGCATCCAGACATCATTTCCAGGGCACCTAAAGGGCTTCCCATTGATTGTAAGAAGCCCAAACCACTCTGAAATTGAAAACTTTTTGTACTATTGTTCAATTGAAACTACTATCCAATTTACTTTTACAGCAAAATCTATTGCAAAAGCATTCAGTAAATTAATCTGGCTAGACTTCCAAGAGAGACCTGGTGTTAGTGTATTTTCTTCCCTAAGGCACCAAGGCTGGCTGTTCATCTGCCATTCATATTATTCAAGTGTTTATTGCCAACAATGAGACTAACCTTCGGCAAATTGCAAAATAGCTATAGTTCATCCTAAGAGTCCTACCTTCTGTTCATGCACACTTTCCCCACGTCTTTGAAAAAGTCTGTGTTGTCTTCAGCCCCAGAAATACTCACATATTCATTGAACCTCAGTGGACTCCAAAAGTGACTCATCATAATATAGTTGGACACCATATACCTGCCATCAGGCTTGAAGTGATCTTGGCACTGCTCAATACACTCATAAATGCCCAGGCCTTATTGAGCTGACTTAGCAGCAGCGTTAGTGATAGCCTTTTCCTCTTTGTTAATTTACATTATTTCATCACCCAATGGCCTCCTAGACAGTTTCCTGGGCTTTCTTCCATCCTGCTGACAACCAGCCTCCTCTCAGTCTGCTTCATCTGTGTTTCCTGTTCTTTGTTTTGTTTTGAGACAGAGTTCCTCTGTGTAGCTTTGGAGCCTGTCCTGGAACTCACTCTGTAGACCAGGCTGGCCTCAAACTCACAGAGATAAACCTGCCTCTGCCTCCCAATTGCTGGGATTAAAGGTATGTGCCACCACTGCCCAGCTGTTTCCTGTTCTTTAAGCTCTTAGTATTGTTGGTTTCCAATGCCCAGGCCTTGATCGTCTTCTCTTTATTACTACATTCATTGCTGTAATATATTCATTCACTCTCATTATTTGAAATATCATCTAGGCTGGGTGGTGGTGGCACACGCCTTTAATCCCAGCACTCAGGAGGCAGAGGCAGGCGAATCTCCGTGAGTTCAAGGCCAGCCTGGTCTATAGAGCGAGTTCCAGGACAGGCTCCAAAGCTACACAGCGAAACCCTGTCTCAAAAAAAACAAAAAGAAAAGAAAATATCATTTATTTACCAGTGATTCCCAAGTTTGTATCTCTCAGGTGAGTATTATTATTGTTTTTTTTTTCTTTTGGGGGACCCTCCACCCAGCTCCCAAATAAATCACACATGGAAGCTTAGTCTTAATTATGAGCACTCGGCCTTAACTTGACTTGCTTCTTGCCAGCATTCCTTAACTTGACTTACCTTGTCTAACTTTTGCCTCTGGGCTTTTCCCGTTCTCTTACTTCTGTAAATCTTACTCTAACGCTGTGGCTTGCTGTGTAGTTAGGTGACTGGACCCTGGAGATCTCCTCCTTTTCTGGCTACTACTTCCTTTCACTCCTTCATCTCCTTTCTTCCCTCCCCTCCAGATTTCTCCCTCTGTATATTGTCTCTGCCTGCCAGCTCCATCTATCCTTTCTCCTGCCTTGCTATTGGCCAGTTCTTTATTAGACCATCCGGTGTTTTATACAGGCACAGTAACACAGCATCACAGAGTTAAACAAATGCGACATAAACAAGGTAAAACAAATAATATTTTACTGCAGGCAGGTTTCCTCCTGAATTCTAAATTGATGTATCAACTGTCCCCTTGAAATCATATGAATGTTTAATAGATCTCTCCAACTTAAGCTGACTGAAATTGAACTCCTTGTTTTCCAAAAAAAATCTACTCTTCCTGAAATCTTGTCCATCTCACCAGAAAGATACTTAATGACTCCAGCTAATCCAGGGAAAACTTTTTTTCAGACATCCTGGACAACTTCCTTCTCCCATCACTCATCTAACTTCAAAATACATCCAAAATTCAGCCCTTCTGGGCTGTATCACATTACCTTCTGTGGTAAAAGATAACTTGGCACATTAAATTTTTAAATAACCCGTCCGATCAAAGATATATGTCATGAACTACACAGCTACAGACTGCTAACACAGTTCAGAATTCCATTAAAATGGCAAGAAGGGAAGACTTTTGTAAAGTAAATGAGGAAGTAAGGTAAAGAAAATTTTGATTGGCTACTTGGCCCCAATCAGGTATGAGATGGCAATTTCTAACTGGACAACTGTACTAGCAGAAAGTCTTTGATTAGAACTTAATTGACAATTCCTAAATAAAAGACCACTGCAATGAGTTGTTGCAGTCCGCTTACTTAAGGACCCCAGGCTTTGCAGCTTCCTCTTGGTCTCCCAGTGACCTATCCTAACCAATGCTACCACCTTGATTAAATGACTTTATTTCCTGTGTGACTTATCACCATAGCTCTGTAACTATACTTTCCTTACGTCTGCCCTGATCTACTGCCTTGGCTCAGGTTTCTGCAATAGCAGGTGCTTAGCAAGGATGTGAGTATAATGTTCTGAAGCGCTTACCCAGGACGCATTGTAGAGAGTGATGCAGAGAGCTGGAAAGGGGGGAAAAATGACTTACAGATTTAATATTCATAAGTCGGTTTCTGTTGTGGATAACTGGGGCTTAGTCTTGGTGAAGATCCTTTGAGGGGCACAGAATTATAGCCCTGAATTGTACCATACAATAACAAGAAATTTAAGGCAGTGAACCTAAATGATCAACTATTTCCAAAATTCAAAAAAAAATTTTAAAAACTGTTTTGTTTTTTTTTTTTTACAGTCAAAGGTACACGGTATAATAATTTGTTCTCTACATAGAAGAGATATATTGGAATGCTTAGAATCTTTGAATCATATAAATGTTATTGATGCACCCTAAATTTTTCTAGGGTTATCTGCTTTCCAGTTCCCTATGACTGACAAAACCATCTGAATATTTGCTACCAAAAAACTGGAGTTACAAAGAACCTCAAGTCTTTGCATCTCCAGTTTTTTTTGGTGATGAATATTTATTTTATATACTTCATATCGTGGTGCAAGATCTCTTTTGAATTAACGTGGCTTCTTTTTTGTTTGTTTGACATTTTTGGTTGTTGTTGTTGTTTTTGAGACAGGGTTTCTCTGTGTAACAGAGCCCTGACTATCCTGGAACTCACTTTGTAGACAAGGCTGGCCTAGAATTCACATAGATCTGCCTTCATCTGCCTCCCAAGTGCTGGGATCAAAGGCACATGTCACCATGCATGGCTCACATGACTTCTTCTAGACACCATTACTATTTTCTACCGTAGTGGCTGGCATTAGCTATTTGATTTCTAGCTTTTAATCAAGAATTAATTGCTATTGGTGGCTTATTTATCTAACTCCAAGAAATACTCTTTTAGAGCGGAAAAAAATCAACCTACAGGTTAGAGTTTGTGGAAAGACTGTTGACCTTTTTAAAATCATAATTTAAAAATTTAATTTCTTAGTTTAGCATACAAAATAATTGGCTTTATTATGACATTTCGTATGTATGTGTCATGCTTTGTGCTCATTTACTTCCCTTCCCCACTTTTTCAACTAACCAGCACTACATTTTCCTGTTGGCCAAGTTTCCTTGGTTACTACCTGCCCTGTGTCTGCTATACAAATTACGTCAACCTCATCCCTAATGATAGCGATGACACCTGGGTTCTGTCATTCTAAAGTCATGTCATTTTAGTCATTACTACCTCTGTCACTTCTGGTGTCAATCCTGGCCAAAAGGTGGCGTGTTCACCGTTTGTTTTTCACTCATACCAGTATCTCCTTACTGGCATATTGTTTATAGTTTTAGTGGCAAATATATTCCCAGGTTTTCCGAGAAACAGAATCAGCTGGCAGATTTCTGAGCTCACGTGATGAGCACATCTCTTCGAGCCTCAGGACCCTTTCCTCAGGACTATGCCAAGACAGTGCTGGTTTCTACACTGCAGGCCATCTTTATCTTCAAACTTCAAGGATTCATTCTAGTAGTATATGAAGATTGCTTCCAGACACTCTTTTTTTTTCTTTTCTTTTCTTTTCTTTTCTTTTTGGCTTCCAGGCACTCTTGTGTTATGTTCTGAGTCAAGAAGAGGGTTGACTATCAATAAATTCTTCCTATCAAGCTCACACCCACCCACACATACACAAACTGCATTGGTGGGGACAATATTATTCACTCAGCATAGAGATTCAAGTGCCAATCTCTCCCCAATGATCTTCACAGACACAATCAAAATAATTTGTTTGAATCCTTTGGCCTAGTGAACTTGTCACATGGAATTAATCATCAAATAAGCTAGCTCAAATATCTGGCAGATAATTCATTACTCTGGGTTACACACACAGACACACAGACA
>CABHPQ010148488.1:3803-17066 GCA_902168405.1 Peromyscus aztecus | reverse complement strand
GGTGTGCACCGCCACACTCAGTTTACACAGTGTGGGACTGTAGGTGTGCACCGCCACACTCAGTTTGCAGGGTGTGGGATGGAACCCAGAGCTTCATGCATGCTAGGCAAGCACTTTGTTAGCCTCTGCCTACTAATTATAACATCGATTGAGCTCGACAACAATTGCTATGTGGTGTTTGCCAAATACTAACCCTGTTTCTACATCTCCACCAAGATTAAGAATTAGAATTCTACTGTACGGAAGACCTGGCCTCTTCTTCCTCTTAATTTGCATGTTTATTTATTTCTGCCACTATAGGTTCCTTGGGTACCAAACCCATTTCTCAGAGTAGAAAACTGAGACTGAAAACTGTTAGAGAAAGTACCCATAGTCACAAAGCAAGGACGAGGAAGAACCAGGATTGTTCTTGGGCCACCTGTGTCCTTATCTGATAATGCTTTCCAGCCATTCTGGAGGCTGAGGCATAAGGACGGCTAATTCAAAGCTCATTGGGGCAACTTAGTGAGTAAGAAGAAGGCTGGACTCAGCTCTGTGGCAGGGTGCTTGCCTGCCTTGCAGTGGGACCTAGTTTTAATCCCCAGTACTGCTAAATTAATAATACTAGTTTCTGAGAATGAACATCTATAGCTTGACACAGATCCCTCCTTCCTTGATGACAGAGGCATTCCAATGGTAATAATTTCACAATAGCTCCTTTGGCAACATTGGCATCCTCATGGCATCCTCCGGTTGTTGTGTTCTAGGTCCTTTGTTTTTAAAAATATCAACGTGCACCCTCTTTATAACCAGGCATGGTGGGCCTCACTTGCAGTCTCAGCGTGTAGGAGGCTAAGGTAGACCCATCATGGATCCCAGGCCAAACTGGACTGCATAAGGAGACACAGTCTCAGACAAAACAGCAAAACATACCAGCTGGACAAATTGACAAAAATACACAGAACATTCAGAAATACACACTTTCTCTCTGTGACTGCCAATAAATGAATGTGTCCAGTTGTAGTTAGCAGAGGATGTGGCTGTGATAATCAAATGCCTTACATTTTGATATAGAGAGGGAGGAGCCATTTTTAATGATGTCCTATACATCTTTAAGACGGGCCCCAGGTCTGTGGCCCTACTACAGCCAGGGTCTGTTGATGTCCGTGGCCCGTTACCATGAGGGCCATGCGGATTCAAGGGGTCTGTGTCTGAGGGATGTGCTACCACTGGGGCCATGCCAGGTTGAGTGGCCTACTCAGCTACTTGGGGTCATAGTGACACCCAGACCGGGCTGCTACTGAGGACTATGTCTGGGTCTGTGTTAAAATCGGTGGCCCATGTTGTCACCGAGGGCTGTATGGATGCCTGGGGTCAAATCAGCCAACTGAGTCCATGTTGGCTGCCAAGGGTCATGCAGATCTCAGTGGCCTGTGCTGCTACCTGATGCCATGGTGATGTCTAGCCAGAGCTGCAGCTGAGGGCTATGTCTGGGTTCTTGGCCCTACTACAGCTGGGGTCTGTGTTGATGTCTAAGGTTCCTGTTGCCATTGAAGACCATGTGAATGCCTGGGATCTGGGGCCATGTTGGTGTCTGAGGGTCACATTGCCCCTGGGGCTGTGCTCATCTGGGTGGCCTGCACTACCACCTGGGGCAATGGTGGCATCCACCCCAGGCTGCTGCCAAGAACCATGTCTGGGTCTGTGGTCCCACTATAGTGAGGGTCTGTGTTGCCACCAGAGGTTACATGAAGCCCAGGGTCAGGGTTGCAACCTGAGGCCTTGTTGGTATCCAAGGGGTGTGCAGCAGCTGGAGTCTTCCTGATCTGGGTGGCCTCTGTTTCCACTCGGAGCCAGGATGTCGTCTGGGTACAAGCTGCTGCTGAGGGCCATGTCTGGGTCTGTGGTCCTGCTGCAGCTGGGGGGTCTGTGTTGATGTCTGTGACCTGTGTCACCTCAGGAGGCCTTAGGAATCATGTGTGATGAAAGCGACTGCCTTTTGCTGGCCCTGGGAAAGCTGGTCCTGCTCTTCACTGGCCCTGGGATAGCTGGCCCCGACCCTCATGGGAGCTGGCCCCCAGCACTCAGGAGAAATGTCTGCACCCCTTATCATGACAAGGGAGAGCTGACCCTGAGGGCATGGGCATAGGGGAGCTGGCTCTGCCCCCTTGCCTGAGGCGGGCAGTCCCAGTCGCCCGTACTGACCAGCTCAGATACCACTCAGTCCCACAGCCAGTTCTTGGGTTGGCCCACCCTACCATCTGCCCCATCTAGGACCTGCTGGAGCTCATGAAGGGACTGATCCTGTAGAATGATAACTACAGGATCTCTGTGACTCAGGGTGGCCACCAGATATCCAAGAGGAGGGCTGGTGGGGATCCAGTGAGGATGGTGTACCCGGAACCAGAGGCCTTGAACCAGACAGTGACTCAAAACTGCAATGGACATTTGCAAGCAAAGGTGATTGGACAAAAGGGTCTACGTGTGACACAGCAAGACTCCCAGTCCCACCAGGACAATGAAGAGGTGCTGGAGAGGCGGGAAGATGGAGGAGGGAGGAGGTTCTTGTTGTTGTTCTCTCTTATTTTTGTTCTTTTTGTTTTTGTTTTTGCTTGTTTGCTTGTTTTGGTTTGGTTTAGTGGTTTTTTTTTTTAATTTTCATGGGGGGGGCACTGCAAGGAGGAGAGGAGGATATGGGGGGACTGGGAGGTGAGTGGGATTGGGGTGCATGATGTGAAATTCCCAAAGATTCAATAAAGAAGTTATGAGATAGATAGATAGATAGATAGATAGATAGATAGATAGATAGATGATAGATAGATAGATTGATTGATAGATAGATGATAGATAGATAGATTGATTGATAGATGATTGATAGATAGATAGATAGATAGATAGATAGATGATAGATAGATAGATAGATAGATAGATAGATAGATAGATAGATAGATAGGCAGACAGATAGACAGATAGATAGGTGATGGGATCCCAGATGGCTTATTCCAGGGCATTGTTTGAAGATTACAGGAGATAACAATGTAAGCAGCCAGACTGGTGTACTCAAGCAGGGACTCCCAGAAAGACTAATTGCAAGGACAGCTATGGGGCAGGTAATGCCCCTACAAAGACTGGATGCTAGCGTCTTGTGCCTTAAACCTAGGACACTTTCTCCTTCTGGTAATTTAGAGATGCATCTCTCGTCTCCCAGCTCTACCTGTAGCCGATATGCTTGATCGATTCCCATGTTGTAGGCACAGATCAAGGCTAAGCAAGTCCCTTTTGAAATGTCTGGCTCCTGTGTCCAGAAACAAAGAGCTGGAGCAGAGACCCATGGGTAGTGGTGGAAATAGAGGCAATTTACTAAGAAAGAGAACACCCCCAAACATGGAAGTGAGTGAGAGATCCCAGAAAAGGTTGACACCACTGGTCTCCCAGCCACGAGTGTGACGTGGCTTTATGGTCTTTCCCACAGCACCTGCCCTCCCTGTTGACCTCTCTGGGTCTTTCACCCCATTGTCACTTGCCCCAGCCCATCATCACCAGTTACCAGCACAGTTCAGGCCCAGGTGGGTAACAACCGTAGAACCAAAGAGGCGTGACCACCAGCTCGGAACCTACTGGGAGAGACATGCTCTACCTTCCATCTATGCTTCCGGAAGGAGATGCTGCCTCTGTTTTCCCCACCGATGGGCACTGTGGCAGCCATCTTGCCATCAGAGGAGTCATCCTGAGAGAAGATGGAACTGGGAGGTGGAAACTCCTGGGCTGTGTCTTACTCCATAGGAAGTCAGGCTGCCTCCTGGACTGTTGCAAGAGCCGATCTTGTTAAACAGTTTGGGTCGAGTTAGAAGTAGAAAGACTCCTCACAAACAGGGCACTCTGTGGTCTCCCAACACCCCAGCACCTCCTGTGCACATCCAGCCACAGTCTCTGCTCTCCTGGGGGGAGGCCTAGTCCCCAGAGCCTCCCTTCTGCTCCCTCAGCCAGGTGAGACCTCAGGGAGGAAGCCTGGCCCTGGCTTCTGTGCGTTCTATTTATATGTGAAATCACTTGCATTCTCCTAGTTAGTGGCAGATCTGCCTGTTTGATGTTAATGAGTTTGTGAACCCAACAAAAACATAAAAGAGGAGGCTCTTGCAAAGAGGGAAAATAGAAAATAAAGTGCCATTGAGATGGGCTGGGCTTGAGATCTGCCTTGAATCTCACCAGCCCCCTTTCTCTGGCTTCCCAACGGGGCCCCCTTTCATCCAATGGAAGAAATCAAGATAAAATGCCAGTCTGGTGAATATCCCGCAAAACCAAACCACTCTGATTAGTCTGGACAAAGAAAATGAAGAATTTGGCTGATCAAAGTGAGCTGGGCTCCCCCTTGAGCCTCACCCACCCCATTAGGCCTCCTGTGGACAAGAGAGGCAGGTTTCTCCCCATCAGGAGTGCTGCCATGTTCATTTTCAAGCAGCCTTGTGCACACGGTGAGAGTCTTAGCTGTCTCCTAATAACCCACTTTAGGACACAGACGTTCTGATCTGATATTACTAAATGAAAGTGGCCGCTTTCTAATCTGGGGAGAGTGGGGGCATTTGTAACAGCCAGAATCAAAGGCTGGGGCTCTTTCTGTTCCTAATTATCAATAGTGTTTTATAATCTTATTAATATTGATACGCAGTATACTGAAGATCTGTTAAGGAGTAATGTATGTGGAAGATAATTAACAAGACCCGAGTCAGATCAATCGCCGATTTGACAGCCAACGGTGTGTGGCTTATAAATTATACATATTCTAGGTATTGCTCAAAATGTTTAAAGTTTCAGTCCAATCCTTCCGATCCAAGCGCTCGGGGAAGGCTTGAACCTAAAGGTACTGTCCCCAGCCTGCTGGAGCCTCCTCTGCATACACAGGACTTGCCTCCTTACTTAAAAATCAAAGGGTTCCCTTTACTGCCAACTCCACACAAGGCATAAAAACACACCTTTTCCTTGTAAAGTGCAGAAAAACAAAAGGTGAGATCTTGTAAGGAAAGAGATGATTAATAAAAGGAAAGCAATTTGCCTTTTGATTTCCGAAGGAAGGTAGCAGCTGAGTGTTTCAGGTGGCAGGACTCACGTTCTCCTCCATGCAGTTGGGACCAACATGAGATACTGGGCTGAGGTGATGCATAATCTCAATTAACACGTCTGTTTCGGTCGGCTCAGGAGCCTACACTACACTCCTGGACAAATATGTGTGTGTTTGGGGGGTGCATACACGTCTGCCAAGCAATCATGAAAGTGGTAAGGATTTTACACAGCAGTCCCAAGGACAACCCACCGACTCAGACCTTCTCCTGCAAGAGATGCCTTCACTACACCTGTCTTTCCGAGGCAGGAGGAAGCCAACCTGTGCTACATCGTGAGCTCCAAACTAGTCTGAGTTACAGAGTGAGACTCCACCTTAAAAAAAAAAAAAAAAAAAAAAAAGCCACACCTGTGTTGCTCACCCCTGGCTGTGAGGGGACACTTGTTCACAGTGAAGAAGAGCTAGTTGACTCGAAGGACACTCTAAAGAGCGTCCAGCTGATGTTGCAGAAGGAATTATCCAGTCTGAGAACAGAGCCAGGCAGTTGTCTGTGAGTGTTTCTGCTTTACTTTGGCCATCTGTGAAACAGAAACACAGAAGCCGCCTCCCCCAGCTCTGCAGGATGGGGTCAGGACGAAATGACAGGTGTCTGTCCGGTATCCACAGTCATGCCACCCTCCAAGCCAGTGCTGGCTCCCAGCACACAGAACGCAGCCGGCCTTGCTCACGGGCACACCGTCCCTGTTGTTGGGGCCTGCTGGTCCCCCCACTTTGCTCGGTGCTTCCTGTGAGCCATTTGCCATGCCCATCTGTCCCTGCCCTGCCCTCTCATGCTGCCTCCTTCCCTGGAAGTGCTTCTTCCTGAGGCCTCACCTTTTGGAAGCAACATAGTGAAGCCAGGTGTCACCTTCTCCAAATGGCTTCCCTGGTCCTTTAAAGCAAAAGTTGCTTCTGGCCACTTATCACATTTTACTTGTAGTGGAAGCATTGGAACCTTGTCCACTCCTGATGGTAAAATCAAGCTAGGTATGAACAAAGCGCTCTCTCTCTTGCTCTCTCTCTCTCTCTCTCTCTCTCTCTGTTTTTGAGGTCGCATGTATCCCAGCCTAGTCATAGCTGAGAATATCCTTGAGCTTCTGCCCCTCTGGCCCCACCTAGACCAGAGCTGGGGACCTAGGGCTTTGTGCAGGATAGGCAAGCACATTCTATCAACTGCGTTACATCCCTAGCCTTCTGTTTGGTTTCTGAGACAGAGTCTCACTATATCCCTGGAACCCACTACTTAGACCAGGTGGATCTCAAATTCAGCAATCCTCTGCCTCTTTGGGGGCCTGGGTTATAGGCATGTATCACCATATCTGGCTCACTTGTTCATTTTCATCACCTGTGGACCCCCACTCCACGTCTGAGTGTTTTTGGAGTCTTTGCTCAAGGACTGCCCTAAAAACTGTGCATATATATATATACATATATATATATATATATATATATGTATATATATATATATATATACCCCGGTGGCCTCCACAGTAGAGAGAGAATGGTGGTAGCACATATGGCCACAATGACCAGAAGAACTGCTGGGGAGCGCAAGTACTGGGGCAGGATCTACAGTCTGAATGTACTGTCTTACTGAATGCTCCCAGAAGCCTCTTGGGTGGGACCTAAGATGTGCTTTGTCTAGCTAATAACACATTGCAGACTGCTACGCTTCATCTCGATCCTCCTGAGTGTCCAGCTGCACCATACTTCCCAGATGCCCTTGCAGTGAGATGTAACCATGTGACTAGCTTCTGCCCAGTGGACTGCAAAGACAGATAACATCTGCCAGTTCCAGACAAGCTCATAAAAACCTCCCCTGTGACTCTTCTTTCTCCAGTGTGGCTGTAGGTGTGAAGGGTCCAGCCAGTGATCCTGGAGGACTGTGGAGCCACATGGAAGGCCACCTCCTGCAGGAACTAAACTTTGCTTTGTTAGTACTGGGATTTAAGGTTCTCACTTGCATGAGGAGCCTGGAATCTGCTTATTTGACTTCAGGAAAGACATGGTCAGTTGCAGATTGGAGGCTGGGATTTTAACTGGCACCTAGATGTCTCTGATTCCTATGACTCCAACTACTATCCTCTGCTGAGTCTCCACTAAGAAAAAAATACAAACTTCCTACTGGGGGAAACCAAGGTCTTTCAAGTTTGACCCCTCAAACCTCTGAAATGCGGCTCTGAAAGAACTCTCCTTTGGGGGCTTTGTGAAATTGCTGGATTGTTGCCCACCTTAAGGGAAGAGGGAGCGGGAGTGGAATGGTAGCCCTGAGTGGTGGCCCTGAGTGGCCACTCACGTGCCAGTCCCTGACATCTGTGCCATCCCTGTTGTACAATATTAAAGATGTGTCACATTTGTTATGCTGTGGAACATTTGTTTAGTGATGCAAAGATGCATTGCATCCTTTTATGTTGCATTTGTTTAACTTTGTGAAGCTGTGTTACTGTGCCTGTCTAAAACACCTGATGGTCTAATAAAGAACTGAACGGCCAATGGCAAGGCAGGAGAAAGGATAGGCGGGGCTGGCAGGCAGAGAGAATAAACAGGAGGAGAAATCTGGGAGCAGGATTGTGAGCAAGAAAAGGAGGACATCAGGGGCCAGCCACCCAGTACACAGCCAACCACAGAGCAAGAAGTAAAGGAAGGTACATAGAATAGGGGAAGATAAAAGCCCTGAGGCAAAAGATAGGCAGGATAATTTAAGGTAAGAAAAGCTGGCTAGAAACAAGCCAAGCTAAGACCAGGCACTCATAAGTAAAAATAAGCCTCTGTGTGATTTATTTGGGAGCTGGGTGGCCGGCCCCCAAAGAGTTAAAAAAAAATAGCTGCACATTCCTTTCCTTTTCAACCAAGCCTGTAGCATGCTGACACTGTTGTGGGCTTAGAGAAGCTAAGTATCTTGTTCAAGGCTCCATGGTTCCTGAGGGACAGTAGTGGCTTTCACATCTGTATCCATCTGCTCTCCAAGTTAGCATCCCAAGAAGGATACATCACTTCAGGTCTATTTCATTTTCTTAACAGAGAGACACTCCAAGGAGATTCCAGATGCCATTGTTTATCTCCCTTCCTTAGAGACAGAGATGTCTCTTCAGTCAGCCAGGCTGGGGCTGTGGGAATGGATCACAGCAGGTGCCTACCTAGAGGCCCTACCCTTCCCATAGCCTGGGTCTGGGTCCCAGAGGGCAGGGTCCAAAAGGAAGCACCAGAGAGCAAGGGGGTGGAGTCAAGAGGCTTCATTTATGTCATACCCTGCGAGTCAAGGCAGTTATTCACTTGCTCAGGAAGAGGGAATATCAAAATAGTGTTCTTTTAAAAACCGTTGCGATGGCAAACAAAGTCCCACAAAATTCTCCTGTAATAGAAAGGCTGTATAACAGTACCACAATGGGTAATGGATAATTCTGAAGGAATTTAATTAGTAACAGCAAATAGGCATTCATTCATTCATTCATTCATTCATTCAACTATCATCCATTGAGAAGACACAAGACACTAGGCCCTCAGCAGAGGTAGGAGCCACTAGATAGTTCCAGGAAAAGCACACCTTTCTGGTGGGGGCGCAGGTCTACTTTTGGTTTTGCCTGCCCTGCCAGTGGCTGTGGAGAGGTGATTCTGGCCTATGACCATGACCCTGGTTCTGATGCGGAGATGAACCACTTCCCAGGTCCTACGCCTGTGTGCTGGCCAGCCTAACCCTGGTTCTGATGCGGATATGAACCACTTCCCAGGTCCTATGCCTGTGTGCTGGCCTCTGGAAGGAGTCGATGGTGACACAAGAGAATATCACTGTGAATCACACAGTGAATATCACTATGGTCATTATTGTCAGGAAAGAAGGATGATCTGTGTTACTGTGATGTCCTTAACAGCCCCTTGCATTTGTAGAATGTAATTGCTGCTCAGGGCAAAGGAAGGAGTAGGGCTGTATACAAGGGGAGGGAGGAAGGGGGCTGGGTGTAGGTAAGAGTGGAGTGAACTTGTATCATGTGATTACAGGGGCTCAGAAATCTCCTCATCTGTGCATCTCAAACTGGAGAGTCAGGAAGACTAACATAACACATCATCAAGTCTGAATTCAAGACCGAGAACTGGAGAACTAATACGTAAGCCCTGGTCTAAGTTTGGAAGCCTGAGAAAATGGACATCACCTGGGAAGGGGGCAGATAGGCCCTTCCCCCATGCTGTTCACCTCCGGCCCTCAGCAGATTGGAAGACAGGTATTCATTCCTCACCCTCTGACTCATGCTAGTCTGCTCTGGAAACACCTTCTGACACACCCAGAGCTATCTGGGCATCTCTTAGCCCTGTGGTGCTGACAGCGAAATTAGCCCTCACATAAAGAGATTATGAGTTCCAAAGTTCCCTCATTCTGTAGCACTCAGGAAGCCTGCAACCCTCAGGGCAAGGGAGTAAGAACTCGGAGAGCCTGATCCAAGGGCTAGCCCAAGCCATACCACTGTGGGGCTTCTAGACTCTCTGTGAGGCTGTGTGTGGATTTTTTTTTTAATTTGCCATTTTATTTTTCTTCTCCCTGAGATCTTATTATCTTTATTTCTGTTTAGGACGTCCCCTTAGAAATATTTGGATGACATTGTGGAAAGTATCAAAATATCACATTCTATCCATAAATATGCATGATAGTGTGTCAATTAATTTTTAAACAGAGTTATCACAGCCCAGGCTAGCCTCAAACACTATATGAAACCAAAGATGACCTTCTGTGTCTGAAGCTTAATTATGTATATGTATATGAATGTTTGCCTGAATGTATGTATATACACCATGTGAGTGCCTGGTACCCACAGCGGTCAGAAGAGGGCTTCAGATCCCCTGAAATGGGAATTATAGGTGATTGTGAGCTACCATGTGAGTTCTGGGAACAGAATCCAGGTCCTCTGCAAAAGCAGTAAGTGCTTTTAACCACTGAACCACCTCTCCGGCTCACCCCACTTCAACTTTTGATGCTCCTGCCTCCACCTCCAAGGTACTGAAATTCTATGTGTGGACCACCACACATGGTTTATGTGGTACACAGGATCCAGATCCAGAGTTCTCTGTATGCTAGGCAAGAACTCTGCATACTGAGCCACATCCCTACCCAAGTGAAATTATTTTAGTTAAACATTTTAGTGAAATATCTTTGTATTTCATGTAGTAGTTCACACAACCTTCCTAACACTCCAAAAGAGACGGGACTGTCACAGCCCGCTCCCACATATACAGTGAGGGGGCATGGGGCTGGGAACTGGGCTGAGAAAGGTAGAGTGACTGTCTCAAGGTCACACAGCACAGCAGAGACTATGAGAGAGAAATCTGACCCCCACCAGTCTACTGGAAACCAGCGTGGGTGTCACTGCCCAGAGCAGCCATGGCTGCCTGTCTTCTACTACTGATTCCTGCAGTGGATCCTTTGGTCCTCATGTTCTGAAAGATGCTTTGTGAATGACCCAGCCTAGGATGCTGAGCTCTGGCCTCCCGATGGGACGTCCCCTCGTTACTGGCGTGGGGGAATGGGTATAGATGAGGCTGACGGTATCAATTATACATGATCCGAGCCTAAGCCCCTGTGCCCTGGGAGCTGCGTGGGGAGGGGCCTTAACTCCTTCTCTGCTGCCTGGGAATTGCAAGCGGGTTTACTGGGTTTACTATAGAGCCATGCTCCATGCCTCTGTCCTGGGGCTAGCTGTAGGTCTCCATGGTGGCCTCAGCTCCCTAGTCTTGGGTCCCAGAAAGCGGCTCTTGACTTTACACAGGTGTAAATCAGGCCATTAGCACCTCCTGCTTTGGCTGGGAGGTGTGCCCAAAAGGGGATTTAAAGGCGACAGGGTGGGGGTGGGAAGGAAGCAAGCTCAACTTAATGTTTAACCTTGGTGACAATGGGATTAGGCGTCTTCCCCACCCCCACCCCCACCCATGTAGCTTCTGCGGTGAGAGAGTCCATAAAATACCTCAGATAACAGAGGAACTGAGCGGGAGGAACTGGGTGGCTAAATTATATATCAGATTTGAGGCAGCTGAGAAAAAGCAACTCTGCAGAGCTCAGCCCTTGCTGCCAGTCCTGGCCCTAGTCACACCCACCCCTCATTGGTCTGAGAGGAAGAAACCTCTGACAGTTCTGCGCACCATGTTAAATGCCTGGGAGGCGGGAAATGGAAGGGAACAGAACCTGGTTGGGGCAGGAGAGAGGAGAGCCATTTCTGGTAAATAATTAACAACAAAACATGTTTCCCTTTAAAAAAAAAAAAAGTACCCAGAAGAACTTTCAACTTCTCTAATTTGGAAAGTCAAAAGTTTAACTGGGCGCCAGGAAGCTGATGGCCAAACCCTGCTTCTCGCCTCGTCATCCTGGCAGCGTGGGAGCTGTCACTTAGTCTTGACCACCTCCCTTTTGGTAAGACATGGAGTCTAGGTGGCAGTGGCTGATGGCATCTGGCTTTTCTGGGATGTCCCAGGAAAGGAGATGGGACCCTCAAGTCTCCGCTGGGGGCCGTCCACTCTGCTGGCTGTGCTAGAACCAAGTGTGTTCTCGGACTCACGGCACATCTAGACACCGAGGCAGCTTGGGACCTGTACCGTCTGTTTTAGAACTCATCCGCACAGGGTCTCCACTGTTTGGTCACTATTTGCTATGTAAGCTCGCACAAGTGGCTTGCTTACCCAGGCAGAGCCAGCTGACTTCATTATTGATCTGAGATGAAAATGCCTTTAAAGGACTGTTGCCTGAACGGTGTTCGTTGTGGGGGTGGGGACGGCAGGTTATGGCTCACGGGCCACATTTTTCTGACACCTGTTGTTTTTAGATACAGCTCCAAGTTCAACGGGAAAACATCCCCCATTGAATGACTTCCTGTCCGTGACTGCTCCCCTGCTGCAGTAGTGGAGTTGTCTAGTGGAGATTCCGAGGCAGCAAAGCCTAAAATAAAGAAGTACTGCTGACGATATTTCTGACCTCTGAGATCAGTCCAGGTATAGTCTGGTGTTAGCTTAAGCGTCTCATATCATGATAGGCACGCTTGCCCTCACCCTTGGTTTTTGGAAGGATGCTGGTTGCTCCACGAGTGAGGCTGATGCTCATGACCTCTGCCTCCACCCACAATCTGATCCCAGTGATGACTTCAGGTCCAGCCCTCTCTTTGCTGTGGAGGATGGAGGGTCTCACCCTTATTAAGAGAGACTAGGTGGGCTCTGACTTTGGCGGCCACCAAATCACTTGACAGTTGTCAACCTGAGGGTGAGAAAGAAGAAGGCAGAGGTGTGAATGGTAACGGAGGAGGCCTGAAGGCAGACCCATGGCCTCGTCTCACCACAGGCAGCTCTTCTTGGAACCAGCCTTTGTCTGTGGGTGAGGAATGGTGAGGAGAGAAGCCAGCTCTTCTCTTTCCCCAGACTGCAGTCAGTGAGGCTGTGAGGGGACAAAGCAGACGCCTCCCAGCAAAGAGTAAGAGAAAGTCGAAGCCCTCCCCTCCTGCCTTCTTGGATACAGTACTGGGTGCTGGCAAAAGTGACCTGTTGAATTTGGCAAGCAGAGGGAACCCTTCCTTAAACTACATTAGCTGATAGTGTCCATTCTGTTGGCCAGTTTTGTCCTCTCATCAAGGAGGAGTGAGCTCACTCAATCCACGCAGCCACTCTGGAGTTAAAGTTGTCCTTTCTCTACACGGGTCCTGCCCTTCTTTGCTCCTGCACATGGCCTCCTGTGCTAGCCAACAACAGGACTCAGACACGCAAAGCAGCTACAGGAACTTGAAAAGGAGCCTAGCCAGTCCTGCCCACTGATCCTCTGCCTGCCCTCTCTGGTGGCATCCTTGCCTCGGGCACTCTCTTCCTGGCATTTATCTATCAGCTTTAAGACCACGAGGCCCATACACCAGTGCCGTGACACAATCAGAAGTACCAATCCAGGCTCAGTTCCCAGCAGCCACAGTCAGTGGCTCACAACTGCTTGTAACTTTAGTTTCAGAAGATCAGATATCGTCTTCTGACCTCCGAGAGCACCTATACACATGTGTACACATATACAAAAGAAGATACACATAAACAATTTTTAAAAATATCTCTTAAAAAAAACAAAGAGCTGGGGGGTGGTGGTGGTGGTGGCAGTGCACGCCTTTAATCTCAGCACTTGGGAGGCAGAGGCAGGCAGATCTCTGTGAGTTCGAGGCCAGCCTGGGCTACCAAGTGAGTTCCAG
>CABHPQ010148487.1:3530-22926 GCA_902168405.1 Peromyscus aztecus | reverse complement strand
GGGAGCAAGTGTGAGCTCTGGGGATGGGAACGCAATGCTTGGAGCACACTGGGTGTTAGGTAAGCTCTCTACATCTAGATCACACCCCTCATATATTTTTTTCAGTTCTTTAAAAATGTAAGCTCTGGGTGTTTCCGAAAGACAAGAAGGAACAGAACAAGAGGGATGTAAACTCTGAGGGTCCAGTAATTGCAGCCCAACTCTTGGTGCCCAAGCAGAGAAAGCACTTCCTAAAATCCCCAAAGTCAAGGCCCTGACTCCAGAGAGCTCAGATTACTTTATTATTATTCATGGTGGTCCCAGGCCAGGCCAGAATGGCTGGAGCTCAGCCAGACCCGTAACACCTGGCAGGTACCAAGGCAGGTTTTAATAGGCACTGGGTATTGGGTGGAGCTCAGGTGGTAAGAGCCTCGCCTGGACTGGGGTTCAAGGGCAGCCTTCATTCCTCAGAAGTAAGGACAGAGAGAACAGGAAGGAGTCACACTCTGGCTGGTGGACAGGAGTCAAGTCCTGATGGAAGCCCTGTGGGGAATTTCCACCTGGGGGTTCATGTCAGTGGAACCCAAGGAAGCCTTAACGTTTAAGCTGGGGGGAGGGACTCGCGATTGAACTAGCACTAAGACTGGCTTTTTTCCCCCCTTCTGCCAGTCTGCATTGACTGGCTCCCCTGCACCGAGCTCTGCCAGACATTTCCAGGTGGGAATGAGGGACAGCTGCAGCCCCCTCCCCAACACACACAGGCAGAATTCGCCATGTGCAGAAAGAAGAGATCATTGTAGTATGTTAGCGCTTAAAGCAATCGAAAATGAGGTTGGGGGGCTGGGGAGGTTGTTCACTTGGCAAAGCACTTGCTTTGTAAGCACAAAGGCTTGAGTTAGAGCTCCAGCATCCACATAAGAAGCTGGGCATAGTAGCACATGCTTATAACCCCAGAGCTGGGAGCGGGGTGAAGACAGGGAATCCCTGGAGATCAGAGGCCAACCAGTCTAGTCCAGTGGTAACCCCCAGGCTAATAAGAGACCTTGTCTCGGATGAGATAGATGATATTTCTGAGGACAAGACCAGAAATTAACCTGTGGCCCCCACATGCATGCATACCCGCACGCATTCACACATGAACATGAGCACACACATACACAGTACGCGCACAGACAGACATGCACGCACGTGTTAAATAACAAAACAGATGTCATGATCTCTGGCTCAGAAAAGGTCTTGTAGGGGCTGGAGAGATGGTTCAGTGAGCAAGAGCACTGGCTGTTCTTGCAGAGGACAAGGATTTCGTTCCCACACCCACATGGACCAACCAACAACTACTGAGAACTCCAGTTCCGGGGCATCTGATGCCGTCTTCTAGCTGTCTTGGGCCCAGGCATACAGGTAGCACACATACAGACATATAGACACTCACAAATACACATACAATAAATATAAATAATTATTTTTTAAAAGAAAGATATCTGAGCCAGTTTTAGAAGCTGGGTAAGCGTTAGCTTTGGAGTGTCCTCCCAGGCTGACGGAACGGCACGAGTACAATCAAGCTGAGTGAGTAGCAGCTGAGCCCTGATTCTAATGCTAGTGTTCTGGAATTCATGAGCTGCCTAGAGTTTTATGGAGAATGGGGTCCTGGCAGGCAAGGCTTAACATGGCCTAGGCAATGATGGAAAACACCTGAAGCCAAAGAGTAGCTAGGACAAGGGCTACTTTCAGTGTTTCATTGGAGATTAGGTGTGAAGGTGATCTCGGAGATGGATTTGGAAAAAAAAAAAAAACTAGGGAAAGAGAAACAACTGGATAGCTGCTCCAGAGTATAGGCAGAAGGGGCTGAACTCTCCTCCCTGACACCTCGGCCCCATAGGCACTCCCTGATGGAAGAGCATTGGGTGTGTGGGAGTGCAGGAGTGGAGGGTGGGGCTAGGAGGAGGGGGGTTGAGGAAGATGGGGAATGCTTCCCAGGTTTCCAGCTGGGGTGAGGTTCCAGATGAGAGCATGGGAGCACGGAGAGAGATGAACCTACAGTTTCAGAGCTGGGCAGAACATGCCGTTTCTGCAGCCTGAGAGGCACAAGACAGGGTGTGAGGTTTCCTGGAAAAGGAAGGAAAGTCCGAGGGAGGACATCTCTCTGTCCCGCCTGTCTCCTGGCTGGCACCAATGGGTGGGTTGCTTAGCCTGAGGGAGGCTGTGAAGTCTGAGGGCGACGCCAAGAGCTGGTTCAGAAACCCAAGTCCCAAGCCTGCTGCTTATGTTGTCCCTTGGGTGGGGCCTCTCCTGTACCTCTTCTTCCCCTTCCGGGATGATAGGGTTAATTACATCACTCCCAGGCTGAGAGTAAAAGCGAATATCCTTTCCTCGAACCTCAGCCATGTTTTCACCTCCAGCCTCTAAGAATTCCAGACGCATCTTACAAAGGAAGCCTGGTATACTTAATGGCAGCATTCTTTCTTTCTTTCTTAGTAGTACACGAGGTAGTAGTCCACCTTACAGTGATGGGGTTGGGTGAACCAACTGTAATTAACGTGAGTATGTTTTGCCACTCTCAACAGAGTGGGCCATTACAAGGCCTGTGACCACTTGCCTCCCACCGAGGGCGAGGCTTTGTCTTCTGACATAATCCTCACCACAACAAACAAATTAAAATGTATTATGGCACAATTCAAAAAGCAAATGGCCCGAACCCTCCAGGGAATTCAAATTACTTCAGAATGCTCCACTCAACTCCCATTCACAGCCAGGGACTTGACAGATCTTTAGAAGCAGAAAGGGTTGAATGCACACAGGCTTCCCTTTGTTTCCTCCATGGAATCCAGACATCAATGGACACAGAGCTAGACGCATGTACCCTGTAGATACTAGAGCATGCCATAAGTTTTCTAGGGTTGAGTTGGTCTAGGTTCTGTCCTCCGAACTCCAGCAGATTTTTTTTCCTAGGATAACCTTGCCTATTACACAACAGTTTTAATCACAGGTTGGAGAGTACATCTCTATTTGGATAGAGGGTGATACTGTTGTCTCATCAACTGTTGACTGAGGAAGCCTTGCATGTGACATCATCCGTGAGAAACCTAGATTGGGACCAGATGGATAATGGTTTGAGTGATATTAGAAGTTATAGCTATGCACATACATGCTTATTTTGAACATCTAAGTTCAATAAAATATGTCTTGAGAGGTGGTGCTAGAATTCCCAACAGTGTCCCAAGATGATTTCAAAAGAAATTCAAAGTTTAAAATGGTCTAGACAGTGGTGATCTTCGAGGAACCATTTTTGATAAACAGCGTGACCCCTGAAGAGAAGCGTGAGTGTGTAGACGCAAGACAGCAAGATTTGGTCTATACACCCAGGGTTTGAATTGAATAAAATGCTCTTCTCACTTAACAGTGGCCATATTGCACTGCAAAATCATACATGGAAATTGAGTCCTGGGATACAAATGTTGGATACGTGCTTTGGTTTCTGCTTAGCATTACAGGACCTGGCATTGTCCCTAAATACAGCTGAAGCTGAGTTTCCCGTGTCCATTTTCCGCTGGAATTTCGCCATGTGGACAGTTTGAGCTCCTCTTGGGCGTGGGTCCCCATTAGAAGGGAGCCTATGACATGTTTTTCCCGCTGCTATTGTCACAGATGGTGGAGAGGGGCAGCTAGTGTCCCTTTGGCCCTGCTCATCATGTATGGCTTAAGAGAGCAGTCTTAGCATGCTTTGAACTTTAATCCCTCCCTGGTCCCCAGCTGTAATTGGCTGCTAATATTTATTGATGGGTTTGGAAGTGACCAGCAAGTGTACTTAGCCATAAGGAGGGCTGGCTCCCTTGTTGTGGCTTATGGGTCTATTTAGGTCAATGAAACAAATGTTTAGTAAATTGTTCCTGAAATGTTTTAATAACAGAGTTTATCCTACCAAAGTATTGTGTACACTGTAAATTTAGTTAATTTTATAAAATATATTTTTAGGTGGAGGGTCCAATGAAATAGCCTGTCTAAACCGGCCAAGATTCTAGAGACTTGTTTTATGGGCAAAGCTAGGATTTAGACATCCTTGTCTTTGGCCAGCATTGGACCGAGCCTCAGATGAACTGTTTTGTAACACCGGGTTTCTCCCCTTTCTGTATGGGATGTCTAGCTGCCTAGTCTGTCAGTGGCTGATCCTTCTGTGTCCCCTGTCCTGCAACACCTAGGACACTGTCCTGCCTAGTGGCTCCATGCCTGACTCTGGGGAGTGCTCTGTGTAAATGCGGCCGCTATTGGAGCGAACAGTTTGATACACCAAAGCCAAGGGCTAGTGGGGTGTTAGAGGAACACCCCAACCCTAGCCTGATATCAGCTACTAAACACGGCTGTTGGCTATTCTAAAAGCCTTCTGGGGTGAGAGCCCATAGCATCATGGGGCAAGGCAAGCCAGAAAAAGCTTGTCCTGTTCAGGACCAGCTCCTCCTACATTACGTTGTTGCCTGGGGTGGCTGGGAATAGGACTGAGCCCTGGGGAAGCCTCTGCAGGTTGCTCCTAGAAACCCATCAACTACTGGATTTTAGAGTAGGTGGGAGGGGAAGGGAACATGGCTCTCCTTGTATCTTGTACCAGGAGAGGGGGTGGGCAGAGAGGCAGAGTGGGGAGGGAGAGGGAGGATAGGGAGAAAGAGAGAGAGAGAGAGAGAGAGAGAGAGAGAGAGAGAGATCTCACTTTTAGTCTTCCTAAGTACCAGGGAATGTAGAGGCTGAGGGGCTCAAATCTGTGGATTTGGGCTTCACAATGTTTATATGGAAATTGGAGGTACAGGAAGGCTAACCAAGAACCCAACTGGAATATTTAAAAAGCTTTATCAGTTCATTTCCTTCAGGCAAACAAATTTGAAGCCTTTTAAAGACCATTCACGTACGTTTATCAACTGTTTTTGAGCATCCACTGTGTGTCCTGCTTTACTGAGAAGAGAATGACAATTCTAGGAACTCTTTCTAGAATGAGGCTGTATGTGTGGAAACAAAGGAAAATACCCACACACACCCACAACCTCCCCCCACACACACACACTGCACCAACCCAAGTCAGGGCCCAGTACTCAGAATAGCTGAGCCAAAAATATCTTGTTCTTGTTCTTTTTAGATACTGTTCTGAACACTAATTTATCTAATCTTCCCAAAACTCTATGCATTAGACATGATTATGATCGTTAATTTTTAGACAGAAGGTAGAGATGTACCAAGGGTAAGTAACTTGCCCAATATCACCCAGCTGGATTCCAAGGCAGGGTGGCATTATGTTTCTGTTCTCTGATGCTATACATGAGGCCTGCTATGAAACTTTAAGTCTGGTGAGAGCTAGTTACACAATCAGAGATGCGTCTGCCCTTCTTCATCAAGGTCTGTGTCCCTTCATCCCCACTCACAAAATGTGCAGTGATGTTGTTTACTTGTGCCAACTCTTGACTTTTCTGTTTCCTGGGACCATGACTTCTGGAGAATAAGAGAAAGTCCTAGAACACAGGACCTGTCAATGAAACATGCTCAAAGAGAGCTGTTGGGAAGCAGGTGTGTGTGTGTGTGTGTGTGTGTGTGTGTGTGTGTGTGTGTGACCTTACTGATCCCCGTCACAGAAAGAAAGGACCATTGGAGAGCTTGCTTAAGGTTTCACAGCCATCTGGTGGGTCTTTGTCCATGCACCTGAACTCTGCTCTAATGAGAAGATGCTTATTGACTTGAACTTCAGGGCTAGCTTGAGATGCAAGCATTTTGGGTTCCGTGGAGGTGAGACTGGGACACTTATGCCAGCCTGCAAAGCCATATGCACATCCTTGGAGGAGGAGCTCTAGGAGACTTTGGCTCTGTGGCTCCTGCCTCAGCTCAGTGAGATCATGTATTTGAGAGATCGTATGTATGAGCAAGAGCCTAAAGAACAGCACTGTTCTCCTCCATTGTCAGCCCAAGCTCACCTTCACTTTCACTTCCTGCTGCAGCTTGCCTGTGGACATGGAAGACATGCTCCGTTGTTCAGGGCAGTTGGGTTGTTCTTAGAAGCCACACATCTTCCAAGGCTGACCTCAGGTCTCATCATTTAGGATGCTCCTAGTCAGGCCAGCGCCTCACGCTTGCTCCCTCTCCGATCGTATGATGGACTTCTTACTGCTGCTCAATGGCCAAGAAACTAGCCTGGTACCCCAAGTAAACATGATAGATATCTGGCTAGTAAGGAGTGGGTCTCCAGTTCTTTCTCTACTATCGCATTCAATGTGTCTTTGACCAGTGCCAGGGAAGGGCACATGGCAGGCATAGCTTATGTACCTGGTTTGCTGATATTTGTAAGCCTGGAGGCCAGAGAAACAGAACAGTTACAAATCATTAGGGGGAGTCTGTTCCTGTCATCTCCGATGGAACATCACGACCAACACTAACAACCGTAAGGAACTGTTATTCCCTGGGTGTCCGACTTTTCACATCATTAGGGGAAACTCAACAGGTGCTGTCAGAGTGTCAATTTAGCAATTATCACTTCCCCCTGGCTTCCTGTTTGCTTACCGTCTGGAGAAGGTGAAGTCTCCAAATGCAGGCAGCCTGCCCTCACTCCCTCTCTGAGCCAGCTGCCAGGGAGATGCTGGATGGGAGCTCTCACGGTGTGTGTGTGTGTGTGTGTGTGTGTGTGTGTGTGTGTGTGTGTCTGTGTGTCTGTGTTGGGGGAGCCCTCACTCTATGTGTGTGTGTCTCTGTGTGTCTATGTGTATGTCTTTGTTGGGAGGAACCCTCACAGTGTGTGTCTCTGTTGGGGGAGATCTCACAGTGTGTGTGTGTGTGTGTGTGGTGGGGAGCAGTGAGGACTGTAGATGTACCTAGCCCGCCCAGATGAAGAGGTCCTCAGGGCTCCCAAGGTTGCTTTTGTGTGAGATAGAAAAGTGTCATTTTAGGGCTGGGAGCTGTGGAGCTCATTTTGGGACGAGCCATCTGAGGGGAAGCATCTTTCATCCATCACTAATTCCAAGCAAGGCTGGATGAGATCCTGACTCCCTTGTTCTTAGCTTCATGTTTATTCCTACATAGGCCTGGATGGCATGAGTTGAATGATCATTTAGATGTCTCTTTGTCATACCCCCCTCCTCATGCCAGACCAGTTCTCCTAAGTGAGTCCTCTACCCGCTTCAGTCTTCCCACAAGCTAGTACTTGGCAGTTCTTAATTGTACTCTTTGTGATGTGTGTGGGCATGGGGCTGAATAAGCTCTGGAGGGGAAAGGATCTGGGCTAGATTGCATCTAGGACTAACAGGAAGGACAGGGACCTTCGTCCTAATCTGGAAACTCTAGAGGCATTTACTCAGGTCTCCTGGGGTCAAGAAGTGTGTGAGTCCACACATTTAGGTTAGCTGGCCAGTTGAGTGACCTGGCCTGCTTTGTCATCCTGTAGCAGGACTACTGGTAATTAGGTGTCATTCAGAATTGTTTTTGATACGAAATGGCCACCTAGAATGTGACCTTGAGAAGCGTTGTGAGCACAGGCTCTGTGGGGAAGAAGGCACCGTGACTGATTGATGATGTCTTCCAGGAGCACTAGAGTTGCAGCTCCGCACAGATGGACTCGCCACAAAGTCTGTTAGCAACAATTTCCTTCTGAAGTCATTCCATTGTTAGGTTTGGGGGAATGGAAAAATCCCAAAGAACAGCATCTTGAAGAAGATAAAAGTCTGGGTGGGAGCCCAGGGAAGACAAGATGAAGATGTACCTAGATCGTCAGATCAGTGGCGGCCTGAGTCTTTGGTCTGAGTCTTACTGTCCGAGATAGAGGCATTTCTGTCCCGGGAAGCAGGGTGGATGAAAGATTTTGTAAATATGTCTTTCATTTTATGTGTGTGTGTGCCTGAGTGTACATATATGAACAACGTGCATGCAAATCATAGAGGTCAGAAGAGGGTGTTGGATCCCCTGGCACTGAAATTATAGGTGGTGTGATCCACCATGTGGAGCCTGGGAACTGAATCGAGGTCCTCGGAAGAGTAGTAAGCACCCTCAACCCCTGAGCAATCTCTCAATCACCTAGAAAGGAATTATTTTATTTATTTATTATTATTGTTGTGGGGTGTGTGGGGTTTGTGTGTGTGTGTGTGTGTGTGTGTGTGTGTGCATGCATGCGCGCCGCGCCCATGTAGAGGTCAGAGGACAACTTTCAGGAGTTGGTTTTCTCCTTCCACCGTAGGCCTCAGGGGTCAAGCTCCTGTCACCACACTCACAAGACAAAGCAAGCGCTTTCACCCACTGGGCTATATTGACAGCCTAAAGTAGCTAGAGTTTTCCTGCCTGGCCCACAGTCAGGATAAATCTCTTTCACCTGCCAGTCCCACAGCCGCTCAGACCCAACCAAGTAAACACAGAGACTTACATTGCTTACAAACTGTATGGCCGTGGCAGGCTTCTTGCTAACTGTCCTTATATCTTATATCAATCCATTTCTATAAATCTATACCTTGCCACATGGCTTGTGGCTTACCGGCATCTTTACATGCTGCTTGTCCTGGCGGCTGGCTGGCCGAGCCTCCCTCTGCCTTCCTGTTCTTTTTATTCTCTCTGTTAGTCCCGCCTATACTTCCTGCCTAGCCACTGGCCAATCAGTGTTTTATTAGCAACACATTTGCCATGCAGAACATCCCACAGCAGCCTAAGAAAAGGATTATTTTTAAAAAATATTTTATTAATATTTTTAAATTCATTAATATCAATATGTTTGGTTCAAATCCACCTCCCATTCCATTCCTCCTGTATCCCCCTGTTACTTTTCCCTCCCAACATTTTGTGCTCTCTTTTTCTACTTAAAAAAAAATACCCTCTGAGTTTATTTAGTGCTAACCCTATGTGCACGGATGTGGGGCGGTGTACGAGAACACAGGTAGCCTCCGGAGGCCTGAGTCCCTGAAGAAAACTGACTCCTCTTTTCCAATTTGCCATCAACTACAATAGTTTCCCAAGTAGGCGTGGGATTTCATGAGCCGCTCCCTCTTCCATGCTGGGATTTTGCCTGGCTTGATCTTGTACAAGTCTTAAGTGTGTAGTCCCAGCCTCTGCGAGTTCATGTGTGCAACTGTGATGTCAAATCTGACAAATACCGTTTCACTGTAGACATCTCCTTCCTCTGGGTCTTACAATATTTCCATCTCCATCTTCCACAATGATCCCTGAGTCTTGTGGGGGGGGGTGCGGGGCATATGTGATATAGATGCTCCACTTAAAGCTGAGTACTCCACAGATTCTAGTTATCTACAGCTTGACAGGTTATGAGTCTCTGTATCAATTGCCATTTATGGCAAAAAAAGAAGCTTCTCTGATCAGGGTTGAGAGATGCACTAATCTGTGGGTGTAAATATAAGAAAGGGGGGCAGTTTATTACTATGTCCATTTAGCAGAATAATAGTGCTAGGTTCTCCTCTAAGGCTTGTGACGTAGCCAGCTGGGTTTTTGGTCCCAGACACTGGTTTGTCTTGTGATGCAGGCTTTAAACCTAATCAGAAAGTGGCTACTGCAATAACATTTATGTCACTATCACATCATTGGGCATTATCTTGCCAGGGATTATGTTACTGTATGTCACGGAGCTCACAGCTTGGTAAGACTGTTGGTCAATTTTCTCCCCTTGTAGCATGCAAAGAACCTTCTATAGCTATTAAAGCTAGCCTGTATGAATGAAGCTTCCAGGTCAGTACTAGCTTGATTTCTCCATGTCCTATGATTCAGCTGTGTGGTCCCTTTGTAGAGAGGCTTTTCTGTGTCCCACTCCATCCTGCAACTTCCAAATAATCATCCAGGCTTCCAAATAATCACTCAGAGGCTTATATTAATTATAAATGCCTGGATAGCTCAGTCGGTAAAGTATGAGACTCTTATTCTCAGAGTAGTTGGTTCAAGCCCCACATTAGGCACTAGATTTAGCATGAATCCTAATTGTTCTTAATAAAAACCCAGATCCAGATATTGGAGTAAATGCTGAAAGATCAGAGAGACAAAGGAACAAGCCACAGCCACCTCTCACCTCACCGACTCCTCAGCCGAAAGGAAGCGAGCTCCTGTCTCTACGAATCCTCAGACTGAAAGGCTGAATCCTGTCTCCACCCACACTTTATATTCCTGTCTCTACCTCCCTAGTGCTGGGATTAAAGGTGTGAGCAATAGGATCTTACTGCCAAGTTCTGGAGGGTATCCAAGAGCAATGGCAATAGCCCATAATATTTTAGGGGGAGAGTCAATGGGACTCCACTAACGAACAACTTGCAAAGAAGTAATCCATACCTGGCATTGGGCTTTTTATCTGATAGACTATGGTGTCTTGGGGAGGCATTGTCCAACCACATTATAGGGTAACTATTTTAACTCCTTAAATATATATGTGTACATGTATTTTAGGAAGGTCATATAGTAGTAGGTTTCCATATGTCATGTTCAAAGGTCTTTAGTATTGGTTATCCTGCCCTATACTCTCTTCTCTGCCTTATCCTTCCTATTCCCTTTCCCCCCTCCATACCACTTGTGTTCTTTCCTCTTTCCTTTGAACCCTGACACTCTTACTAGGTTCCTGCCCTCTGTGGGCACTCCAGTTTGAAAGCACACATTTAAAGCTTCAAAGCTAGCATCCACATATGAGAAAAAAACATGCAACATTTGTCTTTCTGGATCTGGGTTACCTCATTCAGAATGAGTAGTCTACTCAATCCATTTACCTGGGAATTTCATGAGTTCATTTTTTTTTTTAAACTGAATAACATTCCATTGTGTGTCTGAATCATATTTTCATTATCCATTCTTCAATGGATGGACATCTTGGTTGTTTCCATCCAATGGCTACTGTGAATAGAACAGCAATGAATATGGATGAGCAAGTATCTCAGTAGTAAGATACAGAGTCCTTGGGACTATGCCCAGGAGTGGTATTGCTGCATCATATGGTAAGTCTATTTCTAGCTTCTTGAGGAACCTCCTCACTGATTTCCCCAGTGGCTGCACCAGTTGGCACTCCTACCAACAGTGACTTAAGTGTTCCCCTTTCTCCCTATCCATGCCAGCATTTGCTGTCCTTTGTTTGCCTGACCTTTGCCATTCTGACTGGGGTGAGATGAAATCTCAAAGTAGTTTTAATTTGCATTTCCCTGATGGCTAAAGATGTTGAACATTTGAAAAAAAAAAAAAAAACATGCTTGGCCATTTGCAGTTAATCTTGTGAGAACTCTGTTTAGTTTCATGCTCCAGTTTTCAAAATTTTTTTTCATGGTGTTAGTTGTTTCAGTTCTTTCCATAGTCTAGACACCAACCCTCTCTTAGATGTGTAGCTGGTAAAGATTTTTTCCATTCTGTAGGACGCCTCTTCACTTGAATGATGGTGTCCTTTGCTATATGGAAGCTTTTTTTATTTCAAGAGGTCCCATTTGTCCATTGTTGATCTTAATGCTACAGGGTCCTGTCCAGAAAGTTCTTTCCCGTGTTTATAGGTTGAATCATATTCCCTACTTCATCCTCTAACAGTCAGGTTATCAGCTCTTATATTGAGATCCCTGGCCCATTTGGAGTTATGTTCAGGGTGAGGGATAATAATTGAATTTCAATCTTCTGCATGCAACTGCAATTTGACCAGCACCATTTATCGAAGATGCTCTCTGAGAAATGTATTATTGAAGGGCATTTTAAAAGTAGTACAGTGACTGCCAAATATGGAAAATAAATGCACGGTTAAGATTTCATTAGTTCATTTATGAATGGGGGACCTGGCTCTAGAAAGAACTGAATGTACATAGGCAGGCCATCAGGACAGTGGAAGCAAGTCAACAGTTAGATGCAGAATTGATCAATATCCACAGACTTCTCAGTTGGACATGGTTTGTGCTTCTAGAATCTGGAGTTGGCCTTGTTTACAGCATTCTTTTCCTCACAGAGCTATAAAATGACCCAAAGAAAGCAAGCGTAGGATAACACAGAGGTTTGCATGGGATAACACAGAGATTTGCGTTGGATGGAACGCCGTTAACATTTTTGTCCATTTCCAAGTCTCGTAATTTTTGTGTGTGTGATAAGATGCAGTTGAAGATGCACGAAGAGAATACAGCTGCTTGCTCTTAAGGAAAGCCCCTAAAAGTCATCATGGATGCACTTGCCTAGACGCTATGGCCAGAAGTTAGTCACATGGCCATCCTAGGTTGTGAGGGTGGTTAGGAAATGTGGCGTACATGTGTTCTGTTCTGTAGGGGACCATTGGCATTGAGTGTGTCCAGTAGCCTCTGCCTCAGTGGAATATGATATAGCCCTTAAAATGAAGCAAGGGTGTATGTACTGACAGAAGGCTGTCAAAGATCAATACGCACCAGAACTCTCACACACAGAGTGTGTATAGAAAGCTATTTAAGTTTGAAAAAAAAAAGGTGAATATGTTTATTAATGTGTAGATTGCCACTGAAAAGGGAAATAAAAAAAAGGAATAGTAGTCTCTGGGTGACTGAGGTCCAGAGAAGGGAGGGAGATTGTCTAACCTTGCAGTAAATTTGTCTTATGTTCTCCTTGAATTGTGACCATGCTCATGTGTTCTCAGTTGTTGATCAAACGAAATAAAATGAAATAAAAGTCACCATCTCTGTGTGACTAAGGAAACTCGGAATTGGCCTGAGTCTGGAGAGGAGGTACAGCTTCTAAATTGTTCAAAACAGATTGCCCAATTGTGGGGGAGAGGAGTCTGGATTCTTACAATAACAACATATGGGAGGGAATTATTTCCCTGAATCCCCTGAAGTCTTCTGTGATTCCTGAATTTCAAACCACATATATCGACGTGTTTTAAACACGTAATGGTATCATTTTAAATTTATTACTCTGTGTGTGTGTGTGTGTGTATGTGTGTGTGTATAGGCATGTGTGTGTGTGTGTGTTTGTGTATGCACACATCAAGGCCAAAGGTTGGTGTTGAGTGTCTTTTTCAAGTGCTCTCCACTTTGTTTTTTGAGGCAGGGTCTCTCGGTGAACCCAGCTGATCAGGAAGCCCTAAGCATCCTCCTGGCTCTGCCTCTCTCTCTGTGTTGAGATTACAGATGTGTGCCATCATACTCAGTTCACTTTCACGTGAACTCATACCCTCATCTGTGTGCAACAAGCCCTTTACCTACCATACCATTTCTACAAACTCCTTAAAAATATCTTTAAACATTAAATACAAAGTTAATCCTGATGGTGACTATTACAGATAAATTCACACCTCCACACATGGAGCCCCCTTCTGTTTATTTATTTATTTATTTACCCATTCATTCCTTCGTTCAGCCCTTCTTTAGTTCCCGTCTGGTGATTCAGCCGTAGGGAAAAATCTTGAACCAATTTGTAGTCATTTCATCTTAGAGTGGGAAGAAAAAGGGGCCAGCAGACTGGGCTTTGGTCTTGGCCTCCACCCCAGCAGCAGCTTGACTGTCACTCTGTCCTGTGGCCACTGAGTGAGGAGCCTGCATTTGTAAATGAGGTTAACAGCACTGGTCCTACATGCCCTACAGCAGTATTCTCGGGGTGGAGAAGTAACGTCGGGGCTTCCAAAAAGATGCAAAGCATCATTCCCTTACAAAGGGTTGTTTCCACTCTCAGAGAGAGGAGGCCCTGGTTTGGGAAACTCTCCTGGCCAGCAGAAGGGCAGTTTGAAATGTAAAGAAGAAATTGGAATTGTTGATGTTGACCTGTGAACCGATGAAAACATGATGTAGGGAGCACTGGATATGGATGTGGACCATACAGGAGGCCAAAGTCTGTGATAGCAAAGAGCTAAAGCCTGTGGTTGTGACTGCCCTCTTACCTCCAGGGGGACCTCAGGCATGACTGCACCCCTGTGTGCCTGGAGTCCTCTCCTGGACCACGTGGGCAGTGTTAGTGTTGTTGTGAGGATTCAGTGCGTTAGTGGATGTAAAACATTCACGAGAGCAGCGCCTGGCCTGGAGGCGCTGCCAGGAAGTTATAGTAACGGTGTCTAATCAGTAGGTTGTGGAAGTTAAAGGTGCCATTGACCTTTAAAGCACCCAGTGTGGGAACTGCCACCCAGGTAGGTGGTGTCATGGGAGTCCATGTAGAATTGTTAATGGCATTTTTCTCTGTTCTTGTTTAACTTGCAGTTTAGTGGAGGGGAGAGCCCGGGGAAGCCACATGCTCTAGTGAGCCGTAGTGTCCTGATCGAATACTTCAACACCGAGTGGATGTGTTAGAGTTAGGAAGCCTTGTCAGTGTGAGAAGTTCTTAAGCTTGATTTAAAAAAAAAATGAAAATACAGAAAAGACAAGACTGGAGGAAAATGGCCATGGAAATTCCATTTCTAGGATTTCCTGGCTCTGCCGACAGCCTAGGAATGAGCCCTGTTTGCGTTTGGGTTAATATGTGTTTATAATTGAGTTCCAGGATTGAAAACTCCAGGGAGTTCTGTATGACCTCACCACTGCATTAATCACCAGCCAGGAAGCCACACACCTTCCTTCTGAGCTTACCTAACTGGACTCTCCAAGGGCCAGGGATGGGCTCACTGGCTTCTCTTGGCCAAGGCCTTCCTGACCACGGTTTATAGTTTTGTTTTTGTTTTTGTTTTGTTTTTTAGGACCTTAAAGTGACTGGGTGAGTGCATTAGCAGGGAAGGGCAGGCCGGGGTTAATGGCTACGGGCAGATGGCTCTCTATCGAAATTTTCTAGTAAGAAGCAGATGCAGATGCTAATGGAGGGTCATGTCTCTGAGCAGCCGTGACATAGAGAGATCCTTTCTGCTTTCTCCTTGCTTTCTAGCCCTGTGCCCAGCCCCTTACTAGATACTATGTGGTCTCTGAGAATATACAGCTGGACGAAACCCCAGGGCCAGCTCTCCTTCACACAAAGAGAAGATAGAGGTCCACTGAGGGTCAAAGAGGTGACCCTGGGACTCAAGCTCCAATCCTAAATGTCACATATGACAGCTGGGGGAAGAATATAGGCATAATAGGCACTCCATCATGGCCTATCCCCATTCTCCTCTTCAGAATAGAAATAACCTACGGGCCATTTATCAGGACCCACTGATATAACATAAAAGCACGCAACACCACGGTGTTCTAGAATGCCTGTGTGGGTTGACGGCATCAATGCAAACATAGCTCAGATGGGCTGAGTGTTTGTAAAATCGAAACCTCCAAGAACATGGACAGTAAGTTAAAAAAAAAAAAAAAAAAAACAAGGAGAGTCTGTGTGTGTCCAACATGAGTCATAAATAAATTAACTTTTATCAGGGAACAGAGCCTGGGGCAGGGTGATCAGAGACGGCTTGGAGTAAGAATGAGAAAAGGAAAGGGGGTGGGGGGTAGATTTCAAGTTAGAGTGGCCTAGAGGGCAACCGCCTCCAGCCGTCATGATGAAGCGCTGGCCTCAGCTGGGACCCTAGAAAGTCTGTGGGGCCCAGTGAGGAAGATTCTCCAGACTGCCCACCCCCTGCATACACACACACACACACACACACACACACACACAAACACACACACACTCTGAAGGGATTAAGGAGTCATTTTCCTAGAGGGCTGTGGCCTTGTTTTGGAATGATTCACACTCACTGCTCGATGAGGGCCTGTCGGAGGGCACCACTGTCGGGGGACACCCAGGAAGTGCTTCCCCATGACACAGCAACCTGCAATTTCCTACTCTGACTAGAGGTCAGAATGCTGCATCAGTCCAGATCTGTGTTATTCCAGGTACCACTTCTGGGGCTGACTGCTCTGTTCCTCCAGAGGGATTTTAGGAATCTTTTGTGCTGGACATGGAGAAGGCAAGTAGAACTCTCCATCTGTGTGCCTCCATGTGGAAGAGGAGGGGTGACCATTACCTTGCTACCACTGGTTTGGGAGGGAATGACAAGCTCCAGTTCTGGGCAGAGTTGCTTGCCAGTGCGAGCCAGGCATGTTGATTCCTTCAGACCCCAGGTGTATTTGGGCGGTGGCTTAGGAGGCAAGAATGGTTGATGCTGTGGGGTCGCTGGAATGTCCTAACCCTGATGAGCACTTTCTCCTCTACTGGGATGAGGGTAGAGGGAGGGGAACCTCTGAATAACATTTTCAATACAGGCTACTATGATCCCAGTGGGCTTTTAAGAGAAGAGGCCCAACAAGGTATCTCGGGATGGCATACCTACCCAGGTGTGTGAGGCTGGGGTGATGGGATGTCTCCCAAAGCAAAGCAACGGGGCATTACTTGGGGTGGCCTCTTAGGTCTGTCAGCCTGTGAAGCTCCGTATGCTCAGTATGATACGGTTCCAGCTATGCTGGTTCTGAGCAAGTCTGAGAATTGTGCCCAGCCTGTCTCCCATGTCTTCACTATAGGAGAATTACCCTCTGGTATGATTTGGTCCCCTATCTAGAAGTTCATTGCCATTTAAGAAGGTACTAATTTTATAAGAGGATTATGTAGGAAATTTGATACCCACTTTGGTTTCTCCTCCTTGGTGGTTCAGGGCCAATAACATGACTTTTATAGTGTTTACCAATGAACACATTTGGCAAAATGCTGGTCCTAGAAAGCAGCTTGCTCTTTGAGCTATGACCATGGCAAGTTGGCTGTGGTTCTAGGATGTTCTGAATCTTCCATTCTCCTCTGTGGCTCTGGTGTGTCCGGCGCTGCCATCCTCTTACTTGACTCATCTTCATAGTGCACCATGTGCATGTTTGCATGTCTGTTCATGCATGTGTGCCCTGTGTGTGCCTATGTGTTCCTGTGTGGATGTGAGCGTGTGTGCATGTGTGTGTCAGTGGAAGCCAAAGGTTCACACCTCTTCCGATGCTGTCTACCATATTTATTAGAGATCGTCTCTCATTGACCCTCCAGGGAGCTCACTGGTTCCGCTGTCCTGGCTGACCAGCAAATGGTAAAGAGCTAGTGGTTCCTGCCTCCGGAGTGCTGGGGTTGTAGGTGTGCACTGCCGGTCCTGGCTCTTTATGTGGGGTGGTGGGTATCTGAACTCAGGTCCTGATGCTGCTCTCATGGCAAACACTGTACCAACTGAGCCATCTCCTCAACCCTGGTAGTCATTGCTGTTCACTTTCCCTCCTCCTCCCCCACTCCTCCTCCGTGTGTGTGTGTGTGTGTGTGTGTGTGTGTGTGTGTGTGTGTGTGTGTGTGTTTAAGCCCCAAATGCTTTGTGCAGTCCTGTCTGGTTCTGTTCCTGCCAGTTCCTATTTAGGTGGGCTTTGATCAACCATCAGGTCTCAGTTTCTAGCGACCACCTCTCTGATACACAGTCCCGCTGGGGTTAGAGCTGCCCATGCCTGAGAACTGAGGCAAAGCTCATCTCAGTGCCTCTCATTTGCCCATTTGCTCTTCCCTTCTGTTGGTCTTTATTCGTCCGTGTGCTACTATTACAGTGGGCTGACACTGCATGATACAGAGGCTCGATTGAGGCCCTTCCTGGTGAGTGCCACTTGAGGGTTCTGCTTTGGGGTGCTGTTTACCTTTGCTCTGAGCCCCAGGCCAACTCTGAGTGTGGAAGGATGGTTGCTTTAAATGACCAAGCTGAATTCTATTTCTGTACCATATCCTGGACAACAGTCAGGTTTAAGGATTTGGAGCTATCCTGATGTTCTGGTCCTTGGGAAGTTGATGGTTGCCTCTCTTTGGGGATGAGAGCACATGGCCTTCCTCCGGGTCTCCATGTGGGTCACCTGATGGTCAGAGGCATCCTCGCCTCTCTGTGTCTCATGATGAGACGGCAGCAGTCTTGTGCTGTCTGGACACCACACTTCTGGTGTAACCCCTGGCTTCTGCTCATTTGGTCTTGTTTCAATTATTCTTTCTTTCCCAGTCCTTGCATTCCCGCCATACTTGGACTCTAATTACTTCCTAGGTGCCAGACCCTTGTCTTTGGACCACTTGTTTTCTGTGATGCTCCCCAACATCCCCACTCCTTGTCCCCATGGCCACCCCAGCACTCTTCCCTAGCTGGAATGTCAGCCAGATAGTCCCTTCCTATCTTCCAGTGTCCATCTTCTCTACAAAATATTTCCATCAAAACCCCCTTTCCCTGATCCAGAGAGCCCGAGCCAACCCCAGGCATGAGTGAAAGATGGGTTTAATCCCTTCCAGAGATACTTTCTAAAAGGATGGCTGTTTATGGTGGAGTAGTATGAGATTCCACAGGGTGGGGGTGGGGGGCAGTTCTTGCAATCACCTCTCTGAACTTTGAGACAGTATTTCTGAAAAGCCATAGAAAACTGGGACATTTTTTTCCCTGTAAAGAAATGACTCAAGCCTGGATACTTAGGAGGCTAAGTTGAGAGGATTGCAAGGTCAAAGTCTGCCTGATTTACAGAATGAGTTCAAAGCTACCATGGGTGCAACTTAGTGAGAATCTGTCTTGAAATTTAAAAAAATAAATAAAAATGGAAAGAGTGTTGGATAGAGTGCTTACATGTCACAAAAATAAAAAACAAAAGTCTCAAGTGGGAGACGGCTCATTCAGTTAAGTGTTTGTTCTGCAAACCTGAGGACCCCAGTTCCAATCCCCATCACTCCTATAAAAAGCCAGGCACAGCCGCACATCTCAGATCCTGGTGCTGAGGAGGGAGAGACGGGTGGATCTCTGACGTTCACTGGCCAGCCAGTGGGTGAGCTCTGGGTCCAGTGAGAAACTCTGTCTCAAAAAATAAGGTAGAGCATGATTAAAGAAGCCACGAAACATCAACTTCTGGCTTCCACACGCATGTCATATGTGAGCATATGTATACATGACACACCCATTCACATATACACATATAAGACTCAAGTGATAGGAAATATGCAGTGTTAATTCAGGGGCACGTCCCCATAGAGAAGAGACTGGCACCTCTCTACACTCCTACTCACAACCCTATAGTCTGTTACAGCAGCAGTAGATAGCCTCTCAATGGGCTTTACAGTTTATGTGGATGTAATGGAGCTTTACAGTTTGCTGACTACCAAATTTCAAATCCTCCGATAACTTTCAAGCTCTGCTGACATGGAGGCTCACCCGGTTTTTATGGCCTGTCTGATGTCATTTTTGTGAACACAGGAGAAGCTGGGAATATAACCCTGCCTTTTAAGGCAAGCCTGGTGTTCCCTCTACCTGCCCTCCCGAGCAGAGAACCCAGAAAGATGTCTCTTGCCTGCTCTTTGAGGTCCAGGCATGTTAGAGGCAAAGTGTCTCTATCCATCCTTGGGCTTCCCGGAATTTCTTTCGAAGCCCTGAAGCTGGGCAGAGTTTAAACAGCTTGGTCTTCAGAATGTTACAGGAGAAAAGAGATGGTGTGCTTGGGATTCTGTGGCTTTCTTCCCCCGCTGCAGTAAGAGTTTAGGATCACTTTGCATAATCACCTGTCCTGTGGGGTAAAATTTGTCTTGTACCACAGAGAAATTTTAATTTTCTTTCTTTCTTTCTTTCTTTCTTTCTTCCTTCCTTCCTTCCTTC
>CABHPQ010148486.1:16914-37729 GCA_902168405.1 Peromyscus aztecus | reverse complement strand
ATAGATAGATAGATAGATAGATAGATAGATAGATAGATAGATAGATAGATAGATAGATAGATTCATTCTATGAGTTCTGTTACTCTATAGAACCCCGACCAATACAGGTGTCGTCTTCCATTACTGTGCAGGGTCTTTCACCAAATTTAGACCTCATTGATCTGGCTAGTGTAGCTAGCTGGCATGCTCAATATTCTACTTTCCAGGTTGACGTGCAGGCCACTACATTCTCACAACTTTTATATGAGTGCTAAAGATCTGAACTCTGATCCTCATGCCTGCTCTGGAAACATTTTAGCCACTCTCCAGATCTTCATTAGAAACTCTCAAAAATCTTAAACTGTCATTAACTCCTCATTCTATAAGTAAGGGAACATTTGGATATAGACATGCCACTATCAATAATGAGATTTAAACCTAAATCTGCATTTATTTTTTAAAACATAATTCTTTATTGAATCTTTAGAAATTTCACACCATGTACCCCAATCCCACTTACCTCCTAGTCCTTCCATAGCCACTCCTCACCCCTGCAATATACCCCCCAAATTAATTTAAAACAAACAAAAAAAAAACCATCTGGCTTTTCCATCTTTCCAACACCTCTTCATTCATCCTAGTGGCACCACGAGCTGTGATTTGTCATTCTGTATACCCCTTTTGTCCAATCAGTCCCACCTGCAAAATGCCCATTGTAATGAGTCACTGGTCTGGTTCAGAAACCTCTGGTTTCTTATACACCATCATCATTAGCCCCTCATCAGTACTTCTCTCAGATATTGTTGCCTTGAGTCATGGAGATCCATCAGTTATTGATCATTCCACAGGACCAGTCCCTTCACACACTCCAGCAGGTCATAGATGGGGCAGCTGTTAGGGTGGGCCAACCCAAGGCCCAGGATATGTGTCTCAGTGGTAGCTGAGCTGGTGGATCCAGGCCATTGGGACCACCCCCCAGGCAAGGCCAGAGTCAGTTCTCCTAGGCTTATGCCACTGGGGCGATCTCTCCCACACCTGTGGTGAGGAGTGGGGTCATCTCTCCAGAGTGCTGGGGTCATTAGCAAGGGTGGTGCCAGCTCTCATTGCTGCAGTGTTCAGCAAGAGGCAGAGCCAGCTATCCCAGGGCCTGTGAGGGACAGGACTGGTTCAGCATGGCCCTCCGATTTCAATACTCATGGTTCCTAGGATACCTCCTCCCAATAGTAACAGGAGCCATGGACATCAGCCCAGTCCCTGACTGCTACTGGGCAACGGACCCAGATACGGCCCACAGAGGCAGTCCAGGCTGGCCCCATGTGACTGCACAGGCCACTCAGATTGGCATGGCTGCTATGGCAGCAAGGCCCTAGGGCACCAACATGGTCACATGTGATGGCCCAGACCCCTGAGCATCAGCATTGCTTTAGATAATATTACGAGCCCCGGACATCAACACAGACCTTGACTATACTAGGGCCATGGACCCCAAATTGGCCCTCAGCAGCAGCCCTGGCCCAGATGACACCATGGCCCCAGTGGCGGCAAGGCCCTCAGACACCAACATGGCATAGGATGTGGCCTAGACCCTGAGCATCCATGTGGCCTTTGTTGGCACCAGGGGCAATGGACATCAACAATCCTGAAATAGGACTACAGACCCAGACATGGTCCCCAGAAGCAGTCCAGGCTCGAATGTCACCATGACACCAGGTAGCAGTGCTGGCTGCTCACATAGGAATGGCCCCTGCAGCAATGTGACGCTGGGACACCAACATGGCCCTAGGTGGCATAACATTGCCTTCGATGATATCAGGAGCCCAGGACATCAACATAGACCTTGGCTGCAGTAGGACCACAGACCCAGACATGGGCCTCAGCAGCAGCTCTGGCCCTGATGACATCATGGCCCCAGCAGAAGCATGGCCCTCAGACGCCAACATGAGTGGTGAGCATATAACTGCTTTCTAAATCTGCATTTATAATCCCAGGCACTGAGATATGGAAGCTCCTTGCCAACTTTGAATTGGGTAAGTCATAGTCCAAATTTAGCAACAAATGTTCAAAGAAGCTAGAGAAAACTTACGTTCAGTTCTTTGCTCCGTAGTTAAACTATGGTGCTATTAGTTAAAAAAGGATGTCAGAAAACTCTATACAATGAGTTTTGTTGTTTGCAGACAAAGTGCTAAAAACGGGGGAAATAGTTTAAGAGTATTTTCCCCCTCTGAAATGACTTAATTTCTGTATTGCTCTGTTAAGTATGCTTTGCTTGATGGGTTGATGGCTAGCTGCATTATGTGTGTTTGTCTTTCTACTGCTCTTCAGAGCCACAACAGCACTTCAGATAATGGCCACTGCTTAATCACCATTGCACAGATGTTGTCTGGTCAGATGCCATGCATCTCTCAGGCTCCTAAACATCAGACCTCCACAGCAGCACACATTGCCATTCATGTGGGAAGAAGCAGGATCTCCAAAGCTCATCTCCTTTTCTAAAACATATTTCTTTAATGGACCTAAAGTATGACCCACTAGGAAATGATGTGAAGAGACTGAATGTAGAAAATCTCAAAATTCCACTTATCAAGGACTTATTAGATAAACTCCCTTACATCAGCAAAAAGGAACAATCAGGACTCTATAAAACATGATGAGGCAGATAAGTACTTATTTATTTTAAAATATAAACGTAATGCAATTGATTAATGGAAAATCTGACAAATATGCACTAATTGTGACACAATTTTTATTATACTACTCTCATATGCACACATGTATATGTGTATATACATATGTAAAACTAAATTAGTGTGTATACTATGTCAACAGCCATGAAAATACAAAGATTTTATAGTTGAGTGGTAGATTAATTATAAAAAATTATACTGTGTCTTTATACATTTCACTCTCATGATTTTGTGATGGAAGCAACTTTTTATGGTCAAAATATATTTATTCTAAAAAGTATACTAAAAGTATATAAAATATACTAAAATCTTCAACTTTGTATGAATTTTATATGTACTTCACTATATTCAGAATATTGTAATCCTTAATATCTTTCTTTATGTATGACCAGAGGAAAGGTAAATCTTCCTAAGTGGATTAGAATGATTCATAGAGCCTCAGAAAAGCCTCTGAACATCTGGAACCCGTGAAAGACAGTCATTATAAAACATTTGTGTATTGAATTTAAATGCTTCTCTTTGAAAGCTAAGGCCACAGTGAACACATCTATCTACTCAACATCTAAAAAGAGACAGTGTTCTTATACTGTGTTTAGAAGGGGAATCTAGATGAATAGAAGTAATAAGTCTGCATATGTTTTCTAATATTTCTTCCATGTTTTATCATTTAAGATCTTCATAGCATGGGTGAACCAGGCCAAAGTGTGATCATTTTCCAAAGGAAGGTATAAGAATTGAGGTGAAGTGACCAGTGAATGTTTCTAAAGAACTGTCTCTGTCCAGACTAGCAAACTTGTTTCTGGCTTCTCAATACAGCATTCTTGGCAACTCATGCTGCATCAAAGCAATGGAAGATATTTTAAAATTTTATTTATTCTATCTAACTAAGGTTGTTTAACAAAGCCTTTCCATTTAAGGGACATTGCATCCAAACTGAGACCAGTGACCTGAAATAGGATTAGCAGGTCTGCTGTGGGATGGTCTGTATGTCAAATTGCTCTGATTGGTCAATAAATAAAACACTGATTGGCCAGTGGCCAGGCAGGAAGGATAGGCAGGACAAGGAGGAAAAGAATTCTGGGAAGTGGAAGGCTGAGGCAGAGACACTGCCAGCCGCTGCCATGACAAGCAGCATGTGAAGACACTGGTAAGCCACGAGCCACGTATAGATTTATAAAAATGGATTAATTTAAGATATAAGAACAGTTATCAAGAAGCCTGCCACGGCCATACAGTTTGTAAGCAATATAAGTCTCTGTGTTTACTTGGTTGGTTCTGAGTGGCTGTGGGACTGGCCAGTGACAGAGATTTGTCCTAACTGTGGTCCAGGCAAGAAAACTCTAGCTACACAGGTCAGTTGAGCTCTGCAGGCTACATGGCTGAACATTTAAACCATATGTATCAGTTTATAAGACAATCTGCACAGCCAGCTGGGAGCATCTGGGGAAAAGGACAGCAAACCAGAATGTTCAGGTACTATGAGCAATGATAGCAGCCAGTGGTATCATGAATTCTATGCCTATCACCTTGATTGATTCATTGATAACAGTTTACTCCAGAAATTAGTAGTGATCAAAATACAACCCTTCCCTGCCTAATAGTTATTTAGCTAAGAAATAAAAATAGTCAAATTTGACTGAGTAAGATGCAAGGAGAAAATCCTAGGAGCATCCTAACAAATGCATGTTTCTACTCAACGAAACACAGAATGGTCCTTTTCTCTTCTCAATGGCTCCATGAAATCTGTAATTGCTGAATCTGTTTTATAACCAAAGAGGAGCATCCCAAACTCAGAGGTCATATAGTAGGAACTGTCCCATGAACATATGGAGGTGATGACTGAATCAGTAGCCGTCAACTTAGAGTTTTTGACTTTCTATTACATGAGATACTTTTTCCTCATATTCTGATATTTGTTGCCAAAACTTTCAAACTGATGCAGCTGACCAGAAGATGAATTTAGAGCTACAAGAGATGAAGTCTAAGGATGCTAATGATAAAAATCATTTCCTATCTTTCCTCGGAAATGACCCTACCTGGGAATATATTGCAGCAATGCATAGAGAATATCAGAACTTTTCAAACATCAATGTAGACCCTTGTGGGAATGTTGTTAAAGCTTGCTTTCTTATCCAGTAACTAGCTCCCAAGTGATGCTGATATTGCCGTCTCAAAGCACTCTTCGAGGAACAGCCAGAGTGTAGACAGCAAGGATTGGATGTTGAGTCTCTGAGTATTGATTTCAACTCCAACAATCTTACCACATGTAGGAAATATTTCATACATTATAAATTACTATTTGAAACCTATTTTATAAATAAAGTTTGTAAAATTAAATATTAAAGGCCATGGATGATGGTGGTGGTGATATTGACAGTGCTGCTGATATAATAGGGCCACTGCCTGTCACTATAGGTAATAGTGCTAGTAACATGGTTAAGGATATAGATCTTAGAATTAACTATATAGGTTTAAGATGTGGATATATAACCTTGCTATTTTGATAGCCTAAGACAAATTATTTAACATCTTTCTACATCAGTTCCCTCACCTACAAATGGATGTGCTGGTAGAACCCTGGGCATGGAAAAGAGAAAATACATGCTTATGCATGTTTGGCCAACAGTAAATTTTCCAGTAATAACAGTGGTAGGAATGAGAATGGTAAGGTTTTGTATGGCCATATAAAGATTTCCTGTGTTTATGTTTCTTCTGTAATGGCCATTCTCTTCTAGGCATTAAAATTTTTCTTTGGATATTTTCTGCCTCATCTCCTAAAATGAAACTTACCTTTTTTTTTTTTTTCTTTAATTCTACATCTATGCACTCAACCACAAATGCTGGTTAACTGCTGAAAGCCACATACAAAAATATAGACAATATGTAAATATTCTTTCTCCAGGTTGACTGCCATGTTGCAAACCAAACTGGGACCTAGGAGAGAATTATATCCATCCAAACCTCTGCATGACAGTTCTACAGACAGCAGAAAAACTTTTCCTCTTAGACTTTTTTCTCCATGTTATTTTCCTATCACCAGCATTTTCCTTGTCTCCTTTGCACTTTACTGTCCATCCTCCTAAAAGCTATAAACAATTTAAGAGTGAATTTATTTTTAATGGGTTCACTGTCCATTTATCTTTAATAGTTTGACTGGATTCACTATTTGCCTTATCTCTCCCTTTCCCTATTCATGTGTATGGTATCTATGTATGTGATGCATAAGTGTGTGATGTAAATATGTGAGTGATGTGTGATCAATATCTGTGTGATGGGTATGTGTATAATGTATATGTTTGTGTGACGTGTGTGTAGGATTTATAGGTGTGGGAATGGGAGTGTACATATGACCAGCACATACTTGGAGACCAAAAGATAAGTCTTAGGAGTTGATTCTCTTTCCACTATGAGATGTGGGGATGAAAGTCAGCTTCTCAGGCCTGGACAGCAAGTGCCTTTCCACGCAGAGCTGTCTCACCGCTCCTGCCTGTGTAGCGCATCTTCCTTTGCCCACCAGTCAACTGAAATTCCCCTTTAGAAAATTAGCTAATGAATATATTCTTGTTTTATAATTTATTTCTATGAAGTAAGTATACATAGAAACAGGTAAGACACAAAATCACCTATTATCCCATTATCCAGAAATAATTGAGGCTGACATTATTTGACATAAATTCCAGCCTTCTGTACATGACAAGCATGATCATTAAGAGACATATAGCATATATTTGTGTATGATGAATAGTTTACTAAAAACATGTATGTACATGCATTCATACACACATTGTGTCTACACAGTATATATTATATGACCAAAATAAACAAATTTTCTTTTTTATATATTTTATTTATTAAAGGCTTTTTCATGCCATGTATTTTGATCATTTTTCCTTCCTGCAGTTACTCTCATCTTCCTACTGATGCAACTTAATGTTTGTTCTATGTATCTGTCTGTCTGTCTAGCCATTCATCCATCCATCTATTCATCTGTCTATTTATCTATCTTTAAAAAAACTTACAAAAATCAAATAAAAACAAACCAAAAAAACATTGACAAAAAAGCCTAAAAACAAAAATGTGCATGCATGCACGCGCGTGCACGTGCACACACACACACACACACACACACACACACACACACACACAGAGAGAGAGAGAGAGAGGAGAGAGAGAGAGAGAGAGAGAGAGAGAGAGTTTATTTGTGTTGGCATTGGCAACTGCTCCTGGCTATGAGGAGTGTGGTTGATATACCTAGTGACTCTCCACTGGAGAAAACAGGCTTTCTCTTTGCCAGCAGATATCACTTGAAAAAAAAATTGAAAATGTCTTGATTAGGGATGGGACTTTGTGTCTACTTCCCCTTTTAGTGATGAGATTTTATTTTTCTTGTTTAAACCTGAACAGGTCTTGTGCATGTTGCTACAGTCTCTGAGTTTATGTGTATATTTGTCCTGGTATGTCTAGAAGACACTATTTCCTTGGACTCATCCACCGTCTCTGGCTCTTACATTTTTTTTAACCTCCTTTTCCACATAGGTCCCTAAGCCTTGATGGAGAGGTCTAGTGAAAACTAAGTATTTGGAGCATTTAGGACTAAGTGCTCCAAAGTCTTCCATTCTCAACACATGGGTCTTTGTGTTGAGTTCCATCTACCACTAAAGAAGTTTCTCTGATGTGGGTTGAGTGAGACATTGATCTATGGGTATAGCAATATGTCATTAGGATTCTGCTATGTCCTTTAGCAGAATAATGGTAGTAGTTTTTCCCTAAGCCCATGACCTAGCTCAGGTTCTAGACCACATTTGTAGTATTAGGTATGGGTATTATCTCTTGATGTGGGCCTTAAAACCAATCAAAAAGTGGTTGGTTACCCTCAAAACCCTTGTGCCACTATTGTGCCACTGTATCTTGCAGGCAGATTTGTGTTGTAGGTCACTGGGTTTATAGCTGGGTGATATCAGTGATTGCTTTATTCCTCCAGCAGTATACAGATTACCTTTCTGTACCAATAATCAGTAGAAGTGAAATTTCTATCTGGGTACCAGCTCACTTTCATTGTTTTCAATGACATGGGGAAATGCTTTCCTTAGCAATAGGGCCTTATCATCAGATTGTGGAGAGCAACCAATAGCCTTGACAATATGTTAACTGCTATCATAATTTTGATGGGAGATGGCCATAGTTAGTTTTGGATACTGCTCTAGAAAGTGCTCCTAGAAGATGTGACATGCTTTGTCTAAAAGAGTAGGGAAGACTTATAGCTTCCTTGAGACTCAGGTAAGTTGTGTATCAAGACATAAGGGAAGAGACACAAAATAAAAATAGAGTGAGATTATAATGAACAATTAGTAGAAAACAGTGCAGTATGTGGTGATGTTCTCAACCCATGAATGTTTTGAACTCCTTACAGAAGCTAGTGTCTGTGAGGAGGAGGACAATGCCACAACTGAAAATTACATCAGAAGAGCCCATGAGCTTCATGTAAAGGCAAACTCCCCACAGAATGAGTATTTCACCTTGAAAGATGTCTGCGTATCCATAAACTAGAATTGGAGGCTGAAAGCCAAGAAAATGTATATCCTCAAAAGCAAAGGAAGCAAGCCACTGTGACATGGGACAGCTAAAATATACATGTGAGTGTTACATGCTTTTTATTATACATTATTTTGTAAAGTTATATGAAATTTCAACCTGATTTGTATTCTGAAAACTAGGTCTTCTTTAAAAACTTATTTATTACTGTACATAAGTGGTAAGTCTTTGGTGAGGTGGGTACTTGTGAGAGCACACATATGGAAAGCTAGGCAACAATTTTGTGAAGTTGGTCCTCTAGTTCCACCATGATTTTGGAGACTGAGAGCATATCATCAGTCTTGTGGAACAAGAAAGATCCTTACCTATGAAGTCATCTCATTGACCCTAAAACCAGTTTTTCAAATTTATTGGGTAGAACCAATTCTTAATATTGTAATATTAATGTGTGAGTGTAATTTTACATAACAAGTTTTAATGAGCTGAAATCCCTGATTATTTATGTCAACACTAAGATTGGGTCTTGGGTTTGACAACACCAATCCATCAATCATGGACCCTGTTGTGATGTGCCTCCCTCTCCCCACTTATAGTTCAGTCCTTTCCACTCCCCTATTTTACCATCCTCATTTCCTTCTATCCACCCCCTACTCATTCACTTTTCCTAACCTTAGAGACCATAAAACAATATGTACTGTAGAGTCTTCCCAATATCCAATTCAGCTATTTTGCTTAAGGAAGATTTTCATCAACTCTTCATGGCAGAATGAATGATTTTATTTCCTGCATGTTACTAGCTGTTGACCTACATCTCTATTACAGAAATTGTATTAATTTTGATTCTTTGTTGATATGCACTGTTGTGTTCTAGAGGTAGAGGGAAGATGATTCAATATTAAGAAGTATGAACACCATAAGAATATGTTTAGAGTCCTGCAAGTTCATCACACCAAAGCTAAATTGATAATTTTAATGTGCTGCTTCATGAAGCAGTAGCACTCAGCTGCAACTATCACACATGCATAAATATGCCCATGCAGTTTTTGCCTTGATTTATTTTCTTCTTAGCTATACATAGCCACATTTCTAAGAAAATCTGTTATATCACATCTCCTTTTGTGCGATTTTTGACATGATTTATCTAAAGTTCTAATATCAGTGAAGGCAGCTGGATATTTTGGTTAAAATGCAGGTTCTGATGAATCAGGCATGAGTTGAGTCCTAGATTCTGTATTCTAATAAGCTCTCAGGAGATACCAACACTAATAACCTGTAGGCTCAGAAAACATATTTCACTGCCATGAATTGAATGAGTGCTGATACATAAACCACAGGCAAATTCTGAACATTGAGGGTGAGATTTGGATTCTAAAGCAACCTATGCTTCTGTACTTTTGAAGAACAATACAAGTATTAGCATAGAAAGAGTAGTTTCTGTTTATAATTTTCATAAGATGTTAAGTTCATTTTCCTCATGTACATGTAAGTGAATTTTTCTCTTTCTCTCTCTCTTTTTTTTTTCTAAACAGCATTTCTCTGTATAGCCCTGGCTGCCCTGGAACTAGCTCTGAAGACCAGATTGGCCTTGAACTCACAGAGATCAATTGGCCTGTCTCTCTCTGCCTCCCAAGTGCTGGGATTAAAGGTGTGTGCCACCACTGCCTGGCTTAGATAATGAATTCTTAAAGCAGGAAACAAATAGATTTTAATGAATAGTTTATTCTTTGAGAAGGCTGTATATGTATGCACTATGTTTTGATCATTTTCACTCCCACTCCTTCCCCTAACTCATCCCAGATACACTTCATACATTTCCCTTGCAATTTCACTTCATCTTCTTTTTATTTACTTTTTTAACTAACTCACTATCTAGTTTTGGTTGCTCATTGACACATGGGTGTGAGGCCATCGACTAGAGAATAGTTAAGCTACCAGTTGCCACACCCTTAAAGAAAATTAACTCTTCTATCCTTAGAACTCATCAACACCTAAACTAGGGCTGGGAACGCTTCAGTCCCTTCTTTTTGTACAATGGATGCTGGCTGGCTTGATCTTATGCAAGTCTTGTGCAGGCAGCCACAGCTGCTGTGAATTCATGGCTGCAATTGCCTTGTAACAACTAAAACATTTTGTTTTGCTCTTGTTCTACCTGATCTTTAGTTTGTATAAATCTTTCTGTCCCCTCCTTGGCAATTGTCTCTGAGCCTTGGAAAGACAGTGTGTGTTATAAATGACTCAGTAGTGGCTGAGCACTCCACAGAAATTCAGTCTCTTTACTTTTCCAGGTGTGAGTTTCTTTAGCAACTACCAAGAAAGAAACTCCCTTGATGAGGATTGAGAGTTGCAGTAAACTGTGAATAAGGCAATGCTTATTTAATCAACAGTTTGAGACTATGTTCACTTAGCAAAATAATAGCAGAAGCATTATCACTAGAACTTATGACCTCCCTATCCATATGTACTTGGTCAGATTTACTGTACTAGGCATGTATTTTTCATGTGAAGTAGGACTTAATTCCTATCAGAAACCAGTTGTTTAACCACATGATAATTCATGGCACTATTGTATCAATGGACTTGGCTTGCCAGGCCAGTCATTATTATAATTTGAAGTGTTCACTGCTAGAAGAGACTGTTGATAAGTTTTCTTCTCCATCATCTTCATAGCAGCTTTCCAGTACTACAAAAGCTAACTAGCAGGAGGTAGAGGTCAGTATAGCATCAGCTTGATTTCTCCATGCCCTGTCACCAAAGTGCAGGATGTCTTCAGCAGTAAGGTTTTCACGAGCAACAAATAAATATATTTAAACATTAGAATTATTGTAGTAGCACTCATGGAGGCATGCAAGAACCAAAACTTCAGAGGAAAAGTACATTTACACTCTTATCTCATGCCATTCTTGACATAAGCTTGCTGAGTAGAACAACAGCAATGATTCACACTGGACAAATTATTATTTTTATTTTCTGCTTTATTATTGACTGAGTGGATATAGTTAAATATACCTATGTTCTATAAAACCATAATAATATAAAGCCAGACAGTTTTTTTCATAATTTTAATGCCAAACAGTTTGTTTGTCATTCTAGATATCTGTAGATTGAGAGCATAGGTCCTGTTTTTCTTATATAGACATCCTGTAAGTTAAAAGCTCCAAAGTCAAGAAGTTAAATGTGGAAAGCTTGTTGTACAATATTGAATAATTCAATCAATATAATTCTGTTGAAATCTGTATACATATTACTTTCAGACCCCAACAATAAACCAATATAACAAAGTCTACCTGAATATTCTCATAATAATTTATTCTTCTTTATGAACTATTTCCTAATAAGAATATTAGATTAATTTTCAATATTGATTGTCATCTGTTTCTTGGACCTTCCTTATGTAGATTAGTTGGTCATTAATATTACACCAGTATAATATATTCATTTTCCTCTTACAAATAACATTTAAATGCAAAAACTTTATGTCACTCTGGTAGAGCTCAGTGATATTTCAGTTCATATGATTAAGGACTATGATAATTTTTATAATCTAGTATCATTATATCCCTTGCTTTTTGAATTTTATTTATTGCTCTATACAAATAAATACAAGTTTTGGTTTTGAAAAAGGAGACGATTGTAAAGTAAGGTAAAACATTTGATTAACTTCCCTTACCTCCCAGTCTCAGAATCAAAGTGGTCTAACAGCTTGTTCCAGGTCTCGCGCTAGCTAATCCTGCCTCCTGCCTAAGTGTGCTCTGGGCAATGATTAAATTTTAAGATATGAAAACATGCTGGAACTATAATAAACAATCGAGCAATGTGCCTTCCAAGGTGGACAGATTCTTGGTAGGCAGCCCTAATTGTTGCGATTGCTTTTAGGTGTTCTAATGTACTCATCTGAATTATGCACCACACTGCTTCTGAATGACACAGCCATTTCTGACTCCATTAATATGGAAGATTTCAGCCAAATGCTCTTAAACGATAGCTTCTCTTTATTTGTAATTTCAGACTCTATTGATTTCCTTCTGTTCCCTTCATTATGATTTCAATTGATTACCTTGGCAACTGCAATAACAATGATTGCACTTGACACTGTCTGAGACTCTTGAGATGGTATTTGAATAGGAATGGTATAATTTGGGGGAAAGTGCCTGCAGGAACCTGTCATTAACAGTACACTTACACTTTACTTTATTGACTTTCCTCTCTTCTGAGTAGGCCCTTGTCACACAGAGTTGGCTGGGAACATGGCTACAGTAGTAGTCCAGATTCTGCAGTTCTTCAGACAGTAAAAGGTTCTTATTAAAGACAATTGTCATATAAATACATACAAATAAGAGACATGAGACTCCTCTCTTTCTGTCTTTCTCTGTCTCTATGTCTCTCTCTCTATCTGTATGTGTGTGTGTGTGTGTGTGTGTGTGTGTGTGTGTGTGTGTGTGTGTATCTGTGTTGGTTAGTTAGTTTGTTTGTTTTTTGTCAGCTTAACACAAGCTAGAGTCTTCTGAAAAGAGGGAATTTATAAGAAAATACCGCCATAAGATTATACTGTAGGCAATCCTGGTGGGGATTTTCTTTACTAATCCTGGTGTGATACCATCCCCCCTAGACAGGAGATCTTGAGTTATAGAAGAAAACGGATTGAAAGATCCAAGTGGAACAAGACAGCAAGCACCATTCCTCCATTCCTCTGTGGCCTCTGCTTCAGTTCCTGTCATAAATTCTTGCCCTGCCTTCCCTTAATGATAGCTACAAGAAGGACTGTTTGTCGCTTTCTTCTATTGTTACTTAATTTTTGGGACAAGAGGTAGTATTTGCCATTTCACATGGCTTTGTGAAAATTTAGGAATGCTAAGTTTCAACTTTTTTCTGAGAGGCCTTTGTTGTTCACGAGTAAAAACACAACACTGATTCCAACCAAAATGCCTGGCTTATTTATATGAAATTTTCTGGCAAGCTCAGTGTACTGAGATCTATCTGTCCTGAGTCACGACTTTGTACAGAAGATATCTGGGTTTATCTAAGCCATGGACTCATGGAGTATCTACAATTCATTTTATATCTCTCAACTTCAGTTGACTTGGTTGTAAAGCCAGGAGATTAGATTTAATTGTGTCAGACTTTTTCTAACTCTAAATTTTTTATGAAATGTTTGGCAAACTACCTTGGTGAGCCAGCTTATTATGCATAAATGCAAGTGAATTTAAACAGAGAAAATGTTTGACATAAAATACTCGTATTTGCAAAATCTTCATGTTTTCAAATAAACAAATAAATGAGTACCAAAAAGGCATCTTGAATTCAAGCTATTCTCCTTTTCCCTTCTGTGTTGCTTGTCCTTGCCCCTTGACTGCACAACTTTACCACTTTTGTTGCTCTGTAAGCTAATTAGTTGATCAACTCTTTCCTGCTTGTTCACAGGAAACAGAATTGCAGTTCTAGCCTGAGCATAATCAGTTTTTGATGTGAGTCTCCTCCATTTTGTTCCAGTGGCATGTAAGAATGGCATGAAGATTGGAGAGGAAAGCCCACAGTGTTGCCAACTCTAGATCAGACAATAGACAATCTTTCTTTGGGTCACTTAACTATTATATCAGTGATGGGGTTAGATTGGAAGACATGATGTTAGGAGATACTTTTAATGTAATCTGACAGAAGTATTATGTTGGTTGTATATTCTAGTCTTCTACTATGAAAAAAGAGACAAGAAATAACTGGCAAAGATAAAGGTCATCCTATAAACAAAACCAAAAGAAGAGAGAGGATCAGCAGGCAGACTCAGAAGAAGACTGATCAAATCAGTCCCAAGGTCCAATTTCCCCTTCTGAGGACTCTGCCTTTTCATGGTACTATATAGATTAGCATTAATTTTTGACAAAGCCCATCTATCATCACTTCAAGAATTGATACCTGAATCTTTTAGATGAAATGTCTTCTTATTCACCACAATTAAGAACACCAATCATTCACAAGTCTCAAACTTGGACTTGCTTGTCATGATTTGGGTATCCCATTCTGGCAGCCACAGAAAGGTATGGAGTAAACAGTGGAAATAAAACTCCACTCCTGAGGACAGTGAGAAGTCAAGGCAGGTGAGATTGTAATCCAACAGAGCAAGTGTGAATGAAAGCCCCTCTTTATTTGTCAAGTTTGCACATTCTATTTTCACTTAATGCAATCCCAGCAGGTCACAAACTCTGTGATTTAAGAGAGAATTGGTGTCAATCATTTTAGGATAAAACACTAATATGGGTCCAGAAGAAAAGAGAGATTCGGGGCCTGTTCTTCATGACACTGCTCTTGATGATTACTTCCTTTCTAAACTTAAAGGTCAATTTAAACTCAATGCTAGAAACAGAAATAATTAGATGATGCCAATAATGACCAGGAGAATATTACTAATTTTACAAAGGCTTTAATATATCACATTACCTTTGATTCTTATAAAAATATCAAGATATAGATAATATTCTCTTATATCAGTGGGCAAACATAGAGACTGGTAAGGTTTATCTAAATAATGAGAGGCCAGAATTAGACATCAATAGAATCTGAGGGATCACATAAGACAGTATTGCTATTAGAACATGTCTCCAGAAAACTGATCCCTGTATTTAGAAAACCTTATATAAGAGTTCAGAGAATCCTGCAGAAGAGGGGGAAGAAGGACTGTAGGAGCCAGAGGGGTCAAGGACACCACACAAGAAAACTCACATAGTCAACGAACTTGCACTCACAGGGGCTCACAGAGACTGAAAGGACAACCAGGGAACCTGCATGGGACTGACCCAGGCATTCTGCATATATATTACAGTTGTATGACTTGGTCCTCTTGTGGGACTTCTAATAGTGGGAACAGGGACCGTCTCTGACTCTTTTACTGGCTTTTGGGTCCCTACTCCTTATGCTGGGTTGCTTTACCCAGCCTTAATACATGGGGAGGTGCTTAGTCTTTCTGCAACTTAATATGCCATGTTTTGTTGATACTCATGGGAGACCTGCCCTTACACATGGGAGGAGTGGATTGGGGGTGAGAACAGAGGGGAGGGAGGGGAAACTATGAATGGGATATTAAATAAATTTATTTAAAACAAGAGAGAGAGAGAAGGAGAGAGAGAGAGAGAGAGAGAGAGAGAGAGAGAGAGAGAGAGAGAGAGAGAGAGAGAGAGAAGATTATGTCAGGGTTGACTAGACTAGGATGTGAGACTAAAGAGGTTAAGGTGACTCTAGCTTTGTTCAGGCATTGAATTACAAACCTCATAGCTAATCAATGGAAGCACAAGCTTTTCTTGGAACCACTACTGAGACCCTGCAATAAACCTTGAGATCCTTCTCCCTCTGCCAGTCCCCACTGCTGACACTGCATTCCACCCAATGATCAGCCAATCTAAGAGATCCATGCAGAGCTTGGAATGAGCACATTTTCCTTGTGTTGGTGCTTTACAATTGTTGCTTGCTTCTTCATTCCACTGCCAGAAAATGTGTCCTTTCATGAGGGCATTTGGAGATGCTTTTTTGTTTAGTGATTTTCTGCACCAGCAGTTTCCTCATTTAGAGATTGAAATGGATATACTTCACCTTGGGAAGTGATGTTCTAGAATCTGTTCCTTTGCTGTGAGCAGCCAGGTGGCAGGGACACTGCAGACGTGGGGTGTGGAGTGGAAGAGGACACAGCTCTGCAGAAAGGAGAAGGTCTGTGAGAAGTGTATCAGGTGCAGGAGTTGATTTCGGTCAACTCTCCACCATGCCCCACCCCCTAAAGAAAGAAAATAACAAAGTTTATTTGTCAAGAAGGTGATTACAAAACCCTACAGAATTTGTACAACCAGCAGTGTGGTTTCTATATATGCCAGTGGTAATCCAATATTTATAAAAATGTCAATGTTATGAAACTTTGGTAGAAGTGCTTAACCTAAAAACCATGATGGAAACTTTAGTAAATGACCTTAACTGGAAGGGAAGCAGCCACATGTGGAAAGACACAGACACAGACACACACACACACACACACACACACACACACACACACACACACACAACTGAAAGCAAACAAACAAAAACCTGAATCTTGCATTGGTTAGGGTGGTGAGAAACAGATAGCATAGAATCAGATTACTCTGCATTCAAGGACTGCTTTGCTCCTGACAAAGCATATGAGTTCATATGAATTACTGGATATTTAGGAGTCATAGTTCATATTCTGTGAAGTGCTAATGGTAGCTATAAGTATCATTATTACTATACTCTAAGGTGAGTTTTTGTGATTATATTAGCATTGATTTTTGTTGCTTTATCTGATATTGGCTTATATCTCTGGTCACTTTTATATGCATTTTATTAAAAGGCTACCTCTTTGTTTTTAGATATGCTATCACACATAGCAGAAAAGCATTGAGTAGTGTCCCTTTTCACCAGGAATATCAGTGGTGACTCTCAAAACATGGACGAATTTGTAGTTACTTGGTTGGAGAGGTATATGTGCATTTCACTTGCTTGTCATTGGTTTATTGAAACTCAGAGGTTAGTAGATTTATAGACTCTCAAGTGCCATACAGCTTATTATTTTTACCATAGCATCAGGCCTTTCTTTGTGTAGCATATTTTTGTTTACAATTGTCTGGAGAAGAATAGTTGGTCAAAATTCAAAATTGACTTTACATGAGCTGATTCCATAACATATGTAGCTGTAAGTTTTCCTGTGTCCTGGCCGGCCGGTGATCAGAACAAATCTCTCCCACTCACATCCCCGAAGTAAACACACAGAGGTTTATATTAATTACAAACTGGATGGCCTATGGCTCAAGCCTTTTGCTAGCTAGTTTCTATATCTTTAATTAGCCCATAACTATTACTCTATATGTCGCCACAGGTTCCATGGCTTTACCTGCATCCCACTACATGTTGCTCCTTGGGTGGCTGGCTGGCATCTCTCTCCACCTTCTTCCTGTCTCTCCCTTTGAATTTTCTGCCTGCCTCTAAGCTGCCTTGCCATAGGCCAAATGGCTTTATTTATCAACCAATCAGAGCAATACATATTCACATCATAGAGAAAGACATTCCCCCATCACTTCCCCTTTTCTGTCTAAACAAAAGGAAAGTTTTAACTTTAACCTATTAAAATTACATATAGCAAAACAATTATCAAGCAAGAATTACAGTTACAATATCTAGTCTATTTGTATTTTGTAAAATTAAAGAAAATATTTTATCTATCATACATTTGTGAGTCTACGATTTCATATCTAATTTATCTTTTATCACAGCCAAGGAAAATTATAATTATAACTATCTAGTGTTCAGCTGCATCAAAGACCTCCAAAAGCTGCTGCTTTAGTACTAACCACTGCAGTTTAAAGCAATAGACTTACAATAAGGCAAATTCAGATGGAAGAACACTTTAAACAGTATACAATGTGTGTAAAAATATACTTAGACTTGAAAGAAAGAGGAAAAGGAATATAGACAGTTATATAAAGAAATAGAAAGTTTTAAAAAATGAAGTCTTTAAAGAGACAGTAAAAGTAATATAAAAAATAACCCATGTAAAGATGGATATTACACAGAGAGTCTGGACTGTGTTGTCTTTGGGATTTTTAACTGCAGAAAGACATTTGATTGTAAAAGCTGCTGAATTATATCAATATATCAATATATCTTTATTTCAAAATCTATGTTTAAGGATATGTTACTTTGGAAAAGAGGTTCTGCTTTTGTTTCCACAGAAGATGATGACCTGTGGATTGCTTCCAGGCTAATATAGTTTGGCCAGCCAAGACCCCCTGAAAGGTCTCCAATGACACCATGGCCCAGATCATCCAACATCCAAAATCAACTTCAAGGCAACTGGCTCAGAGAATACAGCCTCACAGACTATTCCAGTCAGGACTTGACTGTAATTCTAAAATTTTCTTTGTGTCCCCATAAGATTACAGTGCCCTTTATCAGCAGGAAGTAGAAAATTATGCCCACGTTCCCAAAAAATGGATTATGGATATTTGTCTTTGTTTAGGTTGTTGATTACAATTGTTATTGGTCATAGTCAATATCTTTCTAAAGAAAAAAGAGGTTTATGATATAGACATGATAGGATGAAAGGGTAGATTATTGAATCTATTTTTTAAGAGCAACACATATTAGCAGCATACAGAAAGACATTCCCCCATCAAACATATAATTTTGTTTCAAGTTGAAATTTGCTACCAGATCTAATGTCAGTCAAATTCACCAGTATTTTGCAAAAGCAGATTTCTAGTCACTGACAATAGTGCAAATAATGTCAGTTAAACCTATGCTTCTTGCCACTTACTTGACATTGTTCTAAGTACAATATGCTCATTAACTTATTAATTCTCACTGCAATGGACACTCTATTTTGATCTCTAGCATACTAAAAAAATTACACCATTTGTTGGCGAGGGCAAGAAGGATCCTCAAGTTGATGTGGTTCTTCTCCAATCATGCCCTCTTTGTGGCAGAAAAATCTATCTATAGCACTAAGGGAACATGTCAAACCAGACATGTATAGCACGAATCTTAACAGGTCTTATTAATAAAATCAAACCTAGGGCCAGGTATTGGGGTGAATGCTGGAAGATCAGAGAAGCAGAACAAGCCACAGCTACCTCACCTAGACAGTTCCTCAGGTGATCCTGTTTCCTCAGACTGGATGCCTCTGAGTCCTAATTCAGAATGAATCTCAGCTGAACTGCTGCTCAAAGTCTGAAAGCTTACCCAGCCAAAAGCTTCTAGTTTCTGGTCCTCACGCCTTATATATCTTTCTGTTTTCTACCACCACTCCCTGGGATTAAAGGCTTGTTTTCTGGGATTAAAGGCCTGAGTCACCATAGTTGGCTGTATCCTTGAACACATGGATTTCTGCCTCTGGAATGCTAGGATTAAAGGCGTGTGCTACCACTGCCTATCCTCTATGTTTCATATTGTGGCTGTTCTGTCTCTGACCCCAGATAAGTTTATTTAGCATGGACAATGTTTTGGGGAACACAAGACCATCACAGACATGTCATCAAGAGAACCACAAAGAAATTCAGATTCATATGTCAGGGTGATATAAGCAGGAGCAATGGAAGCCTGTCACCAAAAAGGAAGGAGGGTGGTGAAGGAAAGGATTGTGTACTACCCACAAGTTGTCTTGATTTTCTAGAATTCTTAATATGAACTTTGTACTTGCAGGATAACAGAAGCTGTTTTGGTATGGTTTATGACCCTTAGATAGAAGTATGTCATTTGAGTCATTTATATTATTTCCCAAAACTGTAAAAATTTGGGAGTAGGCTTATAATTAGGACTCTTGAGGCACATAGACTATCCAAAATTCCAGAACAAAAAGGTGATAGAGCTGTCCTTTTAACACATACCCCCTGGCTGGAGTCATTCTGTTTACATTAAGATATTACCACAGCAGTTGAGTTTACTGAATCTGTAAAGAGGATGTGGCCTCTCCCATCATGCTGAATCACCTTCAAGAAGTAGTCTGTTGTCTCAAGAAGGCCTGAACTTTCAGTACTGCTGAACGGGCCCAGCATGCTAGTTCAAGCAGCCATTGTTTTTACTTTTTTTCACGGAGATCCTCAATTCTTGGGAGCCAACTGGGGTGCAAAGGCAGTCAGAGTCATAGATTTGGAATTAATCAGAGGAAAAACAGCTTTTTAACTACCAAAAGAATCAAGTTGTATAAAATTAGATCATGGAAGAAGTAAGTATTCCATTACTAAAAACAAAAGTGTTTAGATAAAAGGAACTTGTTTGGTAGAATGAATTTGGGCTTGGAATTAGAACTGGGTTTGAATCTGTATACTTGCTGGTTGTCTTATTGTCAAGCTATGTAACCTTATCAGGCTTCTGACTCCTTATTTTTAAAAATAGAAAAGTAAGAAAAGCCACCTAAAACTTAGTAGAACACCTGCAACATTGAAGACACACTACTAATGTAAATCAGAACACTAAAAGAGGTAGGTGCAGTAATAAAAATAGTAAATAAATAGAATAGAATTGATAATAAATATTATAGTTAGTGTTAACATAGAAGTTACTTTGTGCCAAAGAATTATAAACCAGTCTACAAACTGCAAAAGACCACATAGTATTTTACACTTCACAGACCAGATGGCCTCTTCTTAGCTACTCCATATGGCCCTTGTACTGTAAACAAATCTATTGATAGGAAATAAATGGATATAGCTATATTCAAATAAAAGATTACCTATAGACACTAATGTTGACATTTAGTATTTATTGCATATATCAATATGAAAAACTATTATTACAGTTCCTATAGAAACAGACAGTATACTGATTTGGAAAGGGCTCACTTTTCTCTTCCTGTTATTAAAAGGGGTTTCTTTCTGGTCTCCCAAGGAACTACCTAGTTTAGAAACTGAACTTTGAGTGAAACAAAAAAAGGATACATTTTTTCAGCAGTAAATTAACCCTTCCTGGAGAGAGGACATCTTGGAGAGAATGATAGAGCATGGGAAGAGTGGTAGAAAGAAACAATGACCATTTGGAAAGAATATGTAGAGGATCCATATCTAGGAGCACCATTAAAGTTATTTCTAGTTGAGTGTGTGTGTGTGTGTGTGTGTGTGTGTGTGTGTGTGTGTGTG
>CABHPQ010148486.1:0-16904 GCA_902168405.1 Peromyscus aztecus | reverse complement strand
GTGTGTGTGTGTGTGTGTGTGTGTGTGTGTGTGTGTGTGTGTGATAGTAAACATTGTCAGCTAAAATGAGTAGTATAATTTAACTTAAACTTGTGTTTATTTACTGAGGAGGGAAAAAAGAGGATCAGTATTAGGCTCTTAGATTGAGTAAACATTTTCTCAGCATTAAAGAGGTAAAAGCAGGAAATGTCTGTGTATCAATTCCTTGTTTTTATTGATACCTGTTATCATATATAAATATTTTGATCACCATGAAAAGACATTTGTGATGCTCTTGATTTGCATATCACATAATATGATAGGTTATTATGTACTATATGAAAGATATTTTCTCCCTAAGAAGCTCAAAATTTTACAAACTTTTCCAAATATCTGGTTATTACCTTCTTTTCTCTAGTACAGATAGGAAACAATTCAATTGTTTTTAGATAGATATATTTCAATTCAATTTGTGGGTTGTATATCTATCTAAAATTAAGACCTATTCTAGGTAGGGAAGCTCAATTAATTCTACAGACAGAACCAAACCTGTTCCATCCAGTTAAGAGTGGCAAGTTGCTGGGCCCAACTTCCACCCTCCCTCTGCATGCCTTTCTTCTTCAATAAACTGCTGATAACTGATACTTGAAGCCATTGTTCTAAGACACTGCTTTCTTTTCCATTCTTTTTTAAAATAGATTTTTATTGTACATTAATGAAAGCAGACATGGTAGCTACATTTACAACGTCCCTTTTAAATGTTGTATTATATTTTTTCTTTAAGTTTTTTTAAATTTTCTTTTATTATTTATAACCCTTTTTTCTTTTTATCTCTGTCTTCCCACCCCCTGCTCCCCCCTCACCTGCCCCCCAACCCGCCCCCCATTCCCATCTCCTCCAGGGCAAGGACTCCTCTGGGGATTCAGCTCAGCCTGGTAGATTCAGTCGAGGTAGGTCCAGTCCCGTCCTCCCTTCACCCAGGCTGAGCAAAGTGTCCCAGCATAGGCCCCAGGTTACAAAAAGCCAGCCCATGCACTAAGGACAGGTCCCAGTCCCACTGCCTGGGGGACCTCCCCAGAAATCCATAAAATTTTTTAACATGTTTTCATTGAAAGAGACTTACATCATGTTTTCCTGCCCCTTTCCTCCTTCCAACCCCTCCCAGCTATCCTTCCTTGAATCCTTCCCATCCCCCTGTACCCTCAAATTGATATCCTCTTTTTCTTGGATTATTATTGTTACATGCATATTATATATGCATGTATACATATGTATGCATGTTTATGTACAAATACATATATAAGTACAATGTGCAGGGTCTGCTTTCGTTGTTGGTATGTGTATCAATCATTTCAAGGCTGACCTCACTGTGCATTGACAAGCAGTAAGGGGGCTTGTACCAGGGAGAAGCTAATTTTCCTTTCACAGTAATCATTAGTTGTGTATAACTTTTTTCTTCTTTACTCTTTTGAGGATAAGAAATATAAGAATTTTATAAAGAGATGAAGAAGTGGCTCAGAATTTAAGAACACTCACTGCTCTTCCAGAGGACCAGAGTTTCTAGCATTCATGTCAGGTGACACACAACTGTCTACCACTCCAGGGGATCCATCTGACCTCAACACATAGCATAAACACATGAGACATGCACACACATGTACATAGATTAAAATAAAATAGAATTTTGGCCAGACCTAGTGGTGCATGCCTTTAATCCCAGAACTCTGGAGGCAGAGAATCCTCATGAATTCAAGCTGGCTTCCTCTACAGAGATGACTCTAAGGCCAGCCATGCCCACACAATGAGACCCTGTCTCTAAATAATAAATAAATGAACAAATTTCTAAGAATATTAAGAATAACAATAACTAAAAGAAGAAAGAAACGTGACCCAGGAGATAGAAAGAGCAAGGGTGAAGAAGTAACGGAAAAAGCATTGCAGGCCACCGCCATTGTCCAAGGAGGCTTCTTTAGCTCTGGGGGGTGGGGTTAGCTTTCTACAAATGTCAAACAGAACATGGATATTTTGATGTACATCTAACATTCATTAAGGATTATTTTTATTTTATAATTTTTAATTTTCTTCATAAAATCTATTTTGATCTTTTTCTTCCTCTGCCTCCTCCAGAATCTCCCCCTCTACCTACCTACCCAGCTTCATGTTATTTCTCTTTTAAAAAGAACAAAACCAAAACCAAACCAAAAAAATGCACGTATTCATGCTTGCGCATGCACAACAACGACAACAAAAGAAAAAAGCAGGAAGTACGTTTTGTGTTGGCCAAGCAATCCTGGTCATGATGTGGCTTTTGAGTGTGGGTGATGCACTCAGTGTCATTGCACTGAAGAAAATGGACTTTCCATTTCCCAGTAGACATCAATTGCAAATAGTTTCTTACTGAGGAGCAGGGCTTTGAGTCCACTTCCCCTTTTCCATGCTGGGATTTTATCTGGGTAAACTTGTCTGGTTTTTTGTGATTGCTGTCACAGTCTCTGTGACTACATGTCAATTACCCTATTTGTGTCTGAAAAACATTTTTTTCCCTTGGAGTAGTCAACCATTTTTGGCTTTTAGAATCTTTCTGGCTCCTTTTCCACATAGATCCCTGAGCCTTAATAAAGACATCTCATTTAGGAATGAGTGCTAAAAAAATATTACATGCTCTAAGCATTGACCAGTTGTGGGTCTCTATGTTAATTTCTATCAGCTGCAAGAAGTTTTTATGATGGGGGTTGAGTGATGCACTGGTCTATGTATATAGCAATATGTCATTAAAAGTCGTTTTTTTTTTTTCACTGTTAAGTTCATTTAGTAGAATAATAGTAGTAAATTCTCCCCTAGGCCCATTACATATCTAGTCTCAGATTTTTGGCTTATTAACAGTGTCAGGTCCATCATTCCATCTCATGCAGTAGGTGTTTAAAAAAAAAAGTTTATGGTTACTCCCAAAACGTTTATGCCACAATGTACCAGTAGATTTATATTGCAGGCAGGTTGTTGTTACAGTTCAAAGTGTTCATAGATGGGTAGAATTGTTCATTACTTTTCTCCTGTAGGAGCAAGTATGGTACCTTCACACACTGTGGATGCTTGTCAGTATGGATGAAGGTTTTACTTAAGCACTAGCTAGATTTCTACATGTTTAATGACATAAATATGTGATACTTCCATCAATAGATTCTTTCTGTTAAGTTTTAGAGGGTAACCTATATTATTGAAAAAAGGCTGTGATAGTGCGAACTCTATCAAACCCTATTGGCCAATGACTTAAAAAATTGTAACCCATTCCTAGTTATTAAGGGCTTTACATAGAAGTATATGATATGGTTGGCATTGTTTCCCCCATTATATAATAACTCAATTTAAATTCCTTTCTTATATGCATATATTTTAGGAAGTTTCTACAGTAGTAAGTTTTCATATGGCTTTTTAAGTGGTCCTTAGTGTTTCTTTTCTCCACCCATATTCTTTCTTTTATGGTGCCCTTCCATTTCCCTCCCCATTTAATCTTGCCGGTCTAATTTTTCCTTTACCTCTTCATAACACTATATTCTATTTCCCCTTCCTTGAAAGATCTTGCTACCCATGTTCCCCTACTAGTTACCTAACCTCTGTGGATATCTGAATATAACACACATATATAAAGCATAAAAATTAATATGCACACATAAGTTTGTCTTCCCGAGTCTGGATTACCTCACTCAGTATGATTATTTCTAGCTCCATCCATTTGCCAGCAAATTTCTTTTTCTTAAAGACTGAATAATATTCCATTTATAAATATACCACATTTTCATTATGCATTCATCGGTTGATGGACATCTAGGCTGTTTTCAATTTCTGGATATTACGAATAGAGCAATGAACATAAATGATTGGTACCTCTATATAGATGAAAGTCTTTTTGGTGTGTGTCCAAGCTCTTGTGATATATAGCTCTTGTGGTGAGTTGACTTTTAGCTTTTTGAGGAACTTCCACGGCAGTTTTCATAGTGACTTCGCCAATTGCTACTCTCACCAACAATAAATAAGTGTTCCCTTTCTCCTGCATCCTTGCCAGCCATCTGCTGTCATTTGTTTTATTAATTCTTGTTTTTAAGTTGTACTACAGAACTATAGTAATAAAAATAGTATGGTATTGGCATAAAACAGAAATGTTGCAAATGGAATAGAATTAAAGACCAATATATAACTTCACACATCTTTGAACACCTAGTTTTTACAGAAAAGCAAAAAAAAAAATATGTACACTGTAGAAAAGATGGTATCTTTGACAAGTTGTGCTGATCAAACTGGATAGCTGTATGTAGACTAGATCCATATCAATCACTCCATGCAAAACTCAATTCCAAATGGATAAAGGCCTGCAACATAAAAACAGATAGCCTGAATGTGATAGAAGAGAAGGTAGAGGATAGGCTTGAACTCATTAGCACATGAAAAAACTTTCTGAACAAGACACTGATCATATAGGCATTGAGACCAAACTTTCTGAACAAGACACTGATCGCATAGGCATTGAGATCAACAATTAATAAATGGTGCCTCATCAACCTAACAACCTTGTGCAGCAAAGAACACAAACATTCAAGCAAAGCAGAAGCCTACAGAATGGGCAAAAATATTTATCAAATTATACATCTGCCAGAGGGTTAGTACCTAGAATACACAAAGAACTAAAACAAAACAGAACATCACAAAAACAATCCAGTTCTTAAAACGGGGAATAAGCAGAGAGCTGTCAAAAGTTGAAACAGAAAAATGTTCAACTCTTAGTAGTCAGGGAAATTCAAATTAAAACTACTTTGAAATTTCATTTTTCCCAGTCATAAAGGCCAAAATTAATAAAACACAATAATTTCTTTTCTCATAGTTATTTTTGAGAATATAATTTAATTAAATTTCTTCTTTCCCTTTCCTCTCTCCAAACTCTCCCATACATCCCATCACACCCTTCTTCAAATTCATGGCCTCTTTATTCACTGTTTTTGCATACACATATGAATATATATATATATATATATATTCCTAAATATAAATATAAAGCATTCACTCAGCATAACGCTAGCTTTCACTGTTTAGTACTGGATAAGCTACACCCATACATTCTTACAAATATGATTGTGCAAATGTAAGGATACCACCAATGCATGTGCCAAAGTGGATGGTGGGAAGTCCACAAGGCCTCAAACAGCTATTAAGAAACTGAGGAAAGCTGGGATGAGGAGAGGTGGCCCTACCCTTAGGATCACTTTTAATACCTTTTCCTATTTCAGAGAGAGATCATTATGTTTCACAAGTTTTGTTTTACAAACTCATGTTGTTTTACAAGCCCATAGAAAACTGACTGTATCATCTAGATTAAACCCCTCTGGACTATGTAATTTTGATAGTTGCCCCCCTCCCCATTTTATTTTATGTGTATGGGTGTTTTTCATGCATGTATATCTGCAACATGCACATACAGTAGGTGAGGAGACCAGAAGAGTGCAGTAGATCCCATGGGACTGGAATTAAAAATGTGTAAAAGCTGCCAAGTGGGTGTTGGGAGTGGAACTCAGGTCCTCTGTAATAGCAGCCAGTGCTCTTAACTGCTGAGCCAACTTTCTAGCCAAAACGTAGATATAGTATAGCCAATAAGTTGTAGACAGCTGAGAGAAATGCAAAACTATTTTTACCTAAGACTAATTGTTCTCACTAACTGCAAATGTCTGTGCCCTACTTCAAAAGGAGCTAGCTTGGTGCTCTTTGCATGCTCCTTTCTCCATTTCTGATTTGTAGCTACATCTGCACTTTGGATTTAATTTGAACTGGTCGTAATATCATAAAACTTTCTTGTTGAAAGTATAACCCGACTAGTGCTACCTTGCACTACAAATACCAATGAAGAGAAATAGGAATTTAATCTTTAAATTGCAGTTTATTCAAAGAGCTGGGAACCTGGGAAGATTATGTTAACATCCCAAAAGATCTGCTTTCCCCAGGCCATTTCCAATCAGCATATTTTATAGAGAATCAGAACAAAGTTAACTAAGCATAGCAAAGACTTGGTCAGCTTTGCTCTGGGATTCGTGGTTTTGTTGCTTTTCTCTCTTATCTTTTCCTACACTTCCCCCTCATTATCTTCTCTTCTTTATTGCAGAAGTTCACATACTTACAAGGCTGCTGAGTATCACATTCCTCCCAAAGCATCATCTAGGTCAAAGGGTTACTACACAAACTTTTCCCAGTGTGTATGGGTTGAGCTATTTATAATATACTTGTACAGATTCACTTTTACAAGACAAAGATCTAATGTGTCCTTACAATACAGAATATAAACCTGTTCCCAACTGTTTCCCCTGTCTCTTACACAAAAAGATTTTGTAAATGTTCTTTTGAAACTATGGAGAAGTCATGATTTTCTATCATTTTGAAGACTATTCTTTCCTTTCTTTTCCCTGTAGATTAGTGGTTCTTATCTGGCAAGTACTTCTCTGACTATTGTCACTTCCCAGAGTGGAAATGGGGCAATCTGTTTGCCTTTTATATTCCTAAAGCTTAATCTCCTAATTCTCATATGAAATATCTAGTTAGTACAGATAGTCCTGTCAGACCTCTGAGCAGGAGATGACAGCAGTGTCTTTGTGAACTGGGGATATATTTTTAAATAGTCCAGATGCGCAAGAGTCTGCATGAGAGCACAAAGGTAGCATGGAATTCTTGACTCCTTTCCTTCACTATTTGCTCCAACTAAAAAACTCTGCAGAACCAAGGTGGGTTCCTCCTTGAGATAAAATATCCTTTACATTGCTCTGCCCATTCCAACAGTTAAATGACATACCTGTTGTGGCCTTTTGCAGGAAAATATAATTGAGAAAAGAAATGAAGTTTGTAAGAGCAAAACTGTATACCTCTATGGGAACATTAATGCAAAATGTTGTTTCTGCTTGGCTGGCTAGAATGGAGTTTGATGAAGAAAAGAGCCCTATTACTTGATGATGGTTGCTCTACACAATACACTGTCTCTTGAAATAGGTTTAAGAAACTAACAGAATTAGTTTTTAATAATTAAGGTTGATGGGATCAGCAGATGAGGTTGACATAATAAACCATTTCGATGAGTTAGGCAGACTCCGCTTCTTTGGTCCCACATTATATCTGCCTAAGTCATGGGCTCAGCATCTTACTTTCTAGCAGGGTAAACTTTGCTATGTGCAGTGTTTTGGAATTACATAAGGTATGTAGCCCTATTTTGTTAGGGATGGACACTCATCCACAAGCACTCTTAATCATTGATTCAATATTGTACTCAAAAGTACTTTCAGGACTGTAAAGTACAGAGTATATGCAAGCAAGTGTCTGGCTCATTGGGCTTATAATCTAGTCGAGGAGAAAGCAAATCAACTAACAGCAATGAAATAATAACTGATTTTTTTTATCTAGGATTCTAATTTTGAGTATAATCGTCATATATACAGTAAAGACATGAAATACTTTAACCAAAAACATGAAGTTTGGGCTTCAGAAATGGCTCAGCAATTAATCAAGTACTTCTCTAGTTCCAGAGGACTCTGATACCTGTGGTCTCCTCAGGAACCCCCTTCCCCCGCCACACACACACTTAAAAACAATAGCAATAGATCTTTTTGGAAAGAGAACATAACGTTTTAGCTAGACTTGGCATGATTTGAAAATTGGATATTCCAGGTAAAAGAAATAAGACAAGTAAAGATGGAAAAGTGGGACTACAATGGCACATGAGGAATTTAGGGGATAGTTAGGCCTGAATCATATGAAAAAGATACAATTTACAGCATAGAAGACTAGAAGTGGATTGAAAAATAAGAAGATAGAGTTCTAGGGTGAGTTATAGAAAATGTGCAGAATTTGGTTTTGGTACAGAAGCCAATCAATGTTATTTGGGTCTGAGAGAGGAGATATCATTTCAAAGTGGTAAATGATGCAAAATGGGTTGGAAAGTCGAGCCCATGAAACTAATGAACAAGATGGGAACCTACAAGATCCCCAGTGAGAGGCTCAGTATTAGAATAAAATAATCAAGGATCCAACATATATTTTACATATAAAACTAATAAAGCTTTGATTCAATAGCATTAATACTGATTCTAAGTATCTATGTGCTTCGTGCTAGCCAAGCATTGCAGGAAGCATGATAAACAAGTGTGTTTGCTGAAATTAAAGCCTAGAGTTGTAGCTATGATATAAGTCAGCAGATAGAGTACTGAATTCTCTTAGTACGTCTCAAAGAAATATGTTTGCAAAAATGGTATTTATTTACAGATGTAAGGCAGCAGATCTACTACTGAGCTATCTAAGTACTTCTCAAAGAAGTATGAGTTACACAGAACTGGTACTTATTTTTATCTAGAGTTATATTTTATGACAATACACACAATGACTACATAAAATGTAAACAAAAATGCTAGAGATATTACAGACGTAAGACTGGTTCAGGATTAAAGACAGGGTACCTAAGATAAGGCAGTAAGTGTGGCAAATTTAATATTAGCAAAAATCTCAATATAAATAAGATCATTCACACTTTATCAGCAAAGTGAATACTTATTAAAATTTAAGCAGATAAATTAATTGACCAAATCTGTGAATAATGAGAACTCTATGCATGCATTCAAGGTAGAATGTCAGAAAGAACTGGAGGCAGGTTGGAATTGAGAGGCCTATTTTTAATCAGGTTACTTGGAAGCTGTACAAACAGTTATATGGAGTAAACAATCTAAGAATCTCTACAAAGGTAAGATTTTTAAGAGCCTGATTATTAATTTGTTCTTATGTTTAGTAGCACAAAGATGGTATCCTTAGGTTTTCTTGTGAACATAGTAGCTAAATTCTGTTGTAGATACATTGATGATTCTTTACAGGAAACTCCTGATACATCTTGTAGTTAGTACTTCCCTGTTGATGTGATAAAACATCATGACCAAACACAGCTTATAGAAGCAAAAGTTTGTTTGGGCTTATAGTTCCAGAGGTTAAGTGTCCATTATGGTGTGGAAGCATGGTAGCAAGCAGCATGCATGACAGTAGGTATGATTTTAGGAGCAGGAAGCTGAGAAACGACTTCATTTACCACAAACATGAAGCAAAGAAAACAAAGAGGAAGTGTCTCAAGGCTTTAGACTCTCAAAATCTGCCTTGAGTGACATAATTCCTCCAGCAAGGACAGACATCCTAAACCTTCAAATAACACCACCATATGGGGACCACCTATTTAGATATCTGAGCATATGAGGGACATTTCTTCCATAAACCAACATACTATGCAACAAATTAGTATAACCTTCTATGGACTAATCATCATGTGTTTGTATAATTATCTCCAAGCAAAAATATCAATTGGCTATTTAATTTTTTCCTCTGGTCATGATGATTTTATGTAAATGTTTGTAGAATGATTTTATACAAATTAAACTTTCATTTATTTAACTTATTTATTTTGCATAGTGATTGGGATTATGCCTTGTGCACACTAGAAAAGCATTATATCACTGAGTTACTTCTCCAACCTTACAGGATTTGTCTTAAGTAAACAATTTCTCCAATAGGTTACAGCTCCAGCCAAGAGTTCTGACATGTATATCTTAGACTCAGTCTCTAGCAGGTAGTCTTAGAGAAAGCAGAGCTCATCAAAAGGTTGTAGGAGGCACTTGGATTATGTCATAAGGTACAACATTTCCACCTCCAGGTGAGACTTTATTCATTGCCTTCATCTCCACTTTTGGCCTTAAAGATCTACTCCATCTAAGGACCATAGAAAGTTGACTGAGTTGGAGAAAAATCATAGGGAATATTGAGAGTTTTTAGTTTGTAGAAGTGATGTGCTGGTTAGATGTATGTCAAGTTGACATAAGGTAGGGTTATCTGAAAGGAAGGAACCTCAATTGAGAAAATGCCTCCATAAAATCTGGCTGTAGAGCATTTTCTTAACTAGTGATAGTGGAGGGACAAGCCCATTGTAGATAATGCCATCCTTGTTCTGATGGTCTTGTTTTCTATGAGAAAGCAGGCTTAGCAAGCCACAATGAGAAAGCTGGTAATCGACACCCCTCCATGGCCTCTGCATCAGGTTTTGACTCTGTTTGAGTTCCTGTCCTGATTTCCTTTATCCTGACTTCCTTTGATGATGAACAATGATGAGGAAGTATAAGCCAAATAAACCTTTTCCTCCCCAAGTTGCTTTGGTCATGGTGTTTCATCAAAACAATAATAACCCTGACTAGGAAAGTGGAAAATCAGTACATCTAAGAAATCTGCAAAGATAAGCAACTTTTATCCTTCTTCATGGAGAGCATACAGGAAATGTCGCTGATACAGTATTTCAGATTCAGCCTCAGTGCCCTTCATAAAAAAGTTGTCTTCATGTTAGTTGAATGTAGCAATTAAGACAAAAATATACTTTCTGATGATACTGTGTTCGCCAATATAAGAAACATTTTTGCAATAATGCTGCTTGCATGAGCCGCTGGTTACAAGAGCTGTTAGATGCTTTTCAAGGGTTCAGTCATTGAGAACTTCCTTCAGGCCTGAGTTAGTTGTGTCCTCTGTTAGCAACCCCAGGGCATGGTCATATGACCTGTTAATTTGGAAAATTGAAAAGCAATAATTTTAACTTTTTTAAATTTCAAAATGAACAGATTATTTTTCATCGTAGTGGTGGGGGGAACATGTCATTATAGATGGAGAAACAGTTGCAGTGGTCAGCTCAAAATGCCCCCTGCCTTCCTTAACATTTTCCTATATATTTTAAGCTCTTATTATATTAATGCTGTCACTTTGGGCAATTAACTTGCACATCCCCCAAAGAACAGCCCCAGTAGCAATGTCAGTTCTTCCCAACTTAACCACTGTCAGAAGCAAAGTGTCAGCTACACTTTTGACAGGTGCTATCATTAGAAAACACATGTTAGAACACTATTAGCATTTATATCAATTCCTGCACACCTCTAGTCTTCTGAGATAATGCCAATAGGCCAGCTTACAGTCTGTTACCAAATAAATGACTGACATGTTAATAGTCCACAAACACATCACATTAGTATACATACTAACACACATCATGATCATATACCACTGGCATCTATATCTTCCTGCACACCTCTAGTATTCTGAAATAATGCCAATAGGGCAGCTTGCTGTCTGATTAACATGTATATATTCTGTATCTACATCACATTGGTATACATCTACACACACACACACACACACACACACACACACACACACACCGTATCTGAGTGTATGAGTTGAGATCGTAGCAGTCATAGATGGATATATATATATATATATATATATATATATATATATATATATTTACAAAGAGCCTAATCAAAAAAACCAAGCCCCTAACACGACTAAAATTTAGAATTTGTGTCAATTATATCAATATTTTAGTGAGTTTTGTTGTTGTTTATTTGTTTGTTTGTTTTTCCTGAACTATTGTTAAAATTTGCTTATATGCTCTGTGCACATTTAAGCTGTCATATGGTATTACCAATTTTATGACCATGTTATTTTTTTGTGTCCTTTTGCTTCAAACATTTTGCATACTGATATCTTTGCTGTTTGATTCTTTATTGAAGATCATCTCCAAGTCCTATCTCTTGTACAAGTCCGCCCTTGATTCACTCTAGCTTAGATATTTCCCTACTCAATACTGCTTTTTACAGAATACGCCCATTGGCTGTTAATATATTCTACTTAAACACTGCTGTTTGACCTTTGTAGATGTGTTTCAGATGTTAACAAGGATATCTTGGCAGTTTGAGATCTAGAATCAATTTAAAACTCCATTTAACACCCAGTGAAAGCTTCAAAGTCCTCTGCCAGATTCCTGGCTCCTTCTGGGACTTCACCTCTGACTGTATGCTTATATCTCTTACAAAATATTTCAGGATGTTGATTTTCTTAGAGTCCCCTGGGTGCTTTTATGTTTTAAGTGTAAATAAAACTCAGCCCCATCTCAGTTTCAACAGAGCCTCTCTCACTCAACTAAAAATACAACAGATTTATAGTATTGGAGAGACAGGGGTAACAGAAAGGGGTATCACTTGACATTTTCACAAGCAACATCTAATTTAAGAACAGAAATTCCTGGTCTCTCACGATCTCTTCTCCAGGGAAATTTTATTTGTTAGGTCATGTCCCCCACTTCATATTATCTGTGTAATGTCTCTGTTAAATGATTATTCTCTCCTTCAATTCCTTTTTCACAAACAGAGCAAAGTTCTTCATATTGTTTATAGATAGTAATAAAGCCAATAATACTGTTGTTTGACCCCTAGATATTCACTTCACCATTATCTCACATTCTATCCCAAAAATCAAGGTATTTTCTTCCAAAAGACATTCCTTCTTCCAAAGAGAATTATACACTAGCTGTGAAGATGCCATTATTCTACTGGTGTGTGTGCATCCTTTCTAATGGTATTGTTGGTTCTCCTGGGATGCAGCTCTCCTCATTTTACATCTTAATGCTCAATATAAGTTAGGTATTAATAAGTATAATTTAAAAGGATGATATATAATGTTGGGAAAAACATCTTTTGCTTTGCATTGTGGGGAGAACAAAGGTAAATGTGATAATATTTCTGTCCTTTAAAAGCTCATGGGACTGGACAGATGGCTATGTAAAGTAAAGGCACTTGGCATAGAAGGCTGCTGATCTGAGTTCCATCCTAGAGCACATATAAAGTTGGGAGGAGAGAACTACTCCATAAAGCTGTCCTCTGACCTGCACATAAGCACTGTGACATGCACCCCCCAAATACTTCATGTACATGTACAAACAATAGTAATGGATAATATTTTTCAAAGTTATGATATAATTTCAGAGTTGAGAACCCAGACAAAATGATGTTGATGATTAGAGTGATGACGGTGGAAAATAACCGAACGGAAGGGAAAAGTAGAATAAAAACTGTGTGCTGTCGATTTGCAAAGAATGGAAGGTTGCCTGAGACACCTATCCCACTATGTCAATATTTACTCACTCATAACCTAGACTAAACTATACTTGATAGGAGATTTATAGTAAGGTTTTCAAGGTACAGAATTTCACAATCAACAAGCATTAAGCATTTTTTTCAAACAAGTCTAGAATTTTATGTCATTTAAAATATATATGCCTTCTGGTAAAGTGAAAGTTTTGTAGAACAAAAGCCTGGTAGAAGGCTTTCATGTCAATTCCAGCTCAGGGAACCTCTAGGCCCTGTGTCTGAAGTATGTGGTGTCTTCAATTAGATGCCATTTATATATACTTATATTTGTCAGCAATTAATGATAAAAGAGACCATGAATCTGAAAGAGAATAAGGAAGAGTTTATGGGAGGATTTAGATGGAGGAAAGAGAAGATGGAAATGATGTTAATATAATCTCAACAAATAAAAAACAACTAAATGTCTATTTCAATTTTTATAACAATTTAATGCTTGTTTTTGTTTTCTTTCCTTATTCTGAACAAAAGAAGTGTGAGGAGGAAAGGATTTATTTCATCTACGCTTCCAAGTCACAATCCATTGTTGAGGGGAGTCAAGACAAGAACTCAAGGCAGGAACCTGAAAGCAGGAATGAAAGAATAGACCATGGATGACCGCTCTTCTTGTTTGTTCCCTCTGACTCACTTTCAGTCAGTTTTGTTATACAACCTAGGAATAGGGTGGCACTTTCCACAGTGGGATGAGCCCTCCCACGTCATCATTAATCAAGAAACTGCCCTACAGACTTGCCTACAGGTCAATCCAGTTGAGACATTTCCTCAATTGAAGTTTCTAATTTTAACTCCAAGTTATATCAGGTCTACACCCAAAGTTAACTATGTGAATATTATAATCATTGAAGATACACATACATATTTAGTGTGTAATTTTGCCAATGTTTGCTTAACACTACTCTGCTCCAGAAAGCAGTAGCATCTTTTAAGCCTTTTAAATGTCTCTCCTTCCGTTTATTCTTTATCTCCCTCTCTGAAATTACTAATTTATAATACTCTAAGCTTATATTTATGCTTTTCTAGACTATGTTGTAATTAAACAGCCCTTCTTTAGAGGCAGATTTGTGATACAAGTTCTCACAGCATTTATTTCACCTTCAATATCTAAGATTAATTACAACTTTCCCAGAGAGCAAAATTTTACTGCTCCAATATTCAAGTGAGATGTCATCTGCCATAGGTCTTGACTCTTTAATTAATTATCAGTATTGGCTCTCCAACATGGGATAGTAGAAACCTGCTTTGTCCCCTGTGACAGATGAAGACATTGTTACATATGCATCATCCCACCCTCTTCATACATCAGTCACCTAGTCACTCCACTTTTTATTCCCAGGCATACTGTGGTAATATTTTATTTGTGCTGAAATGTGGTGGTATTTTGTTTGTGCTTTAATAAATAAAGTTTGCCTGGAGATCAAAGGAAATAGCAAGCCATTTTAAGTAAACAAAGAAGTCAGGCAGTGGAAGCACACACCCTTAATCCTATCCCTTAGCAGGCAGGATCTCTGTGTGTTCAAGGCCACACTAGGGAACAGAGCCAAGCATGGTGACACAAGCCTTTAATCCCAGTACCAACCATAGAGGCCTGGAGATCTGTACAGACAGACAGAAAGTGACAAAATTATGTAGAAAGAGGAAGTGAGGTACCTGGGCTAAGAGAGCCAATGAGAGGGCAGAAGAGCAAGGCAAAAAAAGCATGGGTAGACAGAAAGTAACTTGCATTTGGAAGCTGCAGAGCTGATGAGGTAAGATTGGCTGGTGGCTTTCCCTATTTCCCTGATCTAAGGCTTTCACCCCTATGGTTTTTTTTCTCTTTGTATTTAATAAGACCATTTAGAAATTCATCTACGAAAGGACTGGATGGCAAAGCCAGGGCTCTAACAGGCTCCCCTAGCAGCCCTGGCATGGATCAGGCCTTAGTTTTATTCGGTTCACTAGAATGGGCTGGAGCTGAGCAAGCAATTCTCAGGAAAACCACAACTTATGGGCAACCAATCAACAGGTGCCCCCAAGCCTCCTGCCGGCTCAGCGGCCCCCCAGACTCCTTCTGGTGGCTCAGCAGGTACCCCTGAAGCCCCTTCTGCTGGTTCAGCAGGCCCCCAAGCCCCTTCTGCTGGCTCAGCAAATGTCCCCCAGACTTCTGCTAGCTAAAGATAGCTTTTCCTACCCTCTCGTCAACAAGCGCCTAGACACTAGAACCCCCCTACCACCATTGGGTCCCTAACCACTACAGCCTCCCACCAATCAACTCCCAGACTAATCTTTCCTCTACCAATCAGCACCAGATTAATCCCTCCTCTCTGGAATTCCCCCAATTCTGCTTAAAAGGAACTTGTGACCCCCCTTCAGGGTCGCTATTTGCCACCCCATCATGCTGGAAATAAACGCTCTTGCTAAATTGCATATGTGACTATTGGTCTTTCTTGGGGGCTTCTCTCGGACCCTAACAATTTACAGCACACTGCTTCCAAAATTATTTTAGTTTGTTTTTTTTTAAAGAGGGACTTCTGTTAATTGATCGTTCTGTTTTCAGTTTTCTACCAATCAGTTTTTCCCTGTTGCCTTATGTCTCATCATATTTTCTTTAAAATACATGTCATTATTTGTTATATTTTGGATGTTTCTGTTTAATTATTAAATATTATTTTCATAATGCAAGACATTTAAAGGAGGAAATTTGATAATCTAATTTACTGTGATATCATATTCTTGGTTTAATCATTGACGTGAGATGTCTTTCAATAAATATTTATTATTTAAATTTATCGATTACTTCAACATCTGAAAGATAACAAAGACATGGCCCTGGAGAATATCATATATGATTCTGTAGTCTGAATATCTTTGAGATTGGAAGATAGTATTTTGGAGCAATTCTTGACTACCATGCAACCAGCAACAAGGCAAGCAAATATAATACTGTTGAATGAATCAAGGAGCAAACTGAAGCAATACTAGTTGGTTAAAAAATAACTCTGTTATAAACTATTCCATACTAGTCAAACTTCCTAATTCCCAGTCAGTTTTATGAAATCTATTTGAATTATTCTAAATGATCAAACATTAGTAGCTACAAAGCAGAGAAGTTTGGAAACTTCCCAGAAAATGTAGCTCTGAAGAGCAATGAGTAAGGAAAATGTTAGGGAAGAATAAAAATAGTGTCTTGCTTAGAAGTCAAACATAAAAGAAATAAGTACTTAAATAGCAAAAGAAAGCACTGATAATTGCTGACTGGCCAGTTATCCATTTAGTATGCGTAGTTGAGTATCTTTAACATGCATTAGCACTAAGAACACAGTTGATATGTACACAGGTATTCTGTCTTAGTCACAACTCCAGCGTTGGTCACACATCATATTACCTGATGCCAGGAACACTTTCTGAATGTCTTCATGCCCCAAAATGAAAACCAGACCAGCTGAATCAGAATTAGAAATGAGTTACACCAGAACATTAATAATTGTTAAAATTTTATTTATTCTTTGAGGATTAAACACACATATATAATGTGTTTTGATTATATCCACCCCTCACTACCTACTCATACTTCTCCCAGGTCCCACCCACACCACTGTCTAATAATGCTATATTCTCTATTTCTTCCAGAATCTACTAAGTCTAGCATGTACTGTGTGTGTATGGAAGTAGGGCCATCAAATGGAGCTTGGGCAAACTTTCAGAGGTCATATCCCTGAAGAAAACTAACCCTATGTCCCCTAGTAGACATTAATTGTCAATAGCTCCTCAGCTGGAGGTGGGGCCTCATGAACCTCTCTCCTGTACATGGTGGAATTAACTGCCTTTATTTTGTGCTGGCCTTATGTAGACATCCACAGATGCTGTAAGTTCATGATTGCAATTGACCTGTCATGTCCAAGTGAGTCACACAGCTGTCCTCTTCAATATTTGGCT
>CABHPQ010148485.1:0-13026 GCA_902168405.1 Peromyscus aztecus | reverse complement strand
TTTTTTAAAGGCTGACTTTGGAGACCACCAGGCTCCCCTGAGGTGTGGTAAGGAGAAACAGAAGGTGAGATTTGGGGTCAGAACCCCTGATTTGCAGAGCAGTGCAAAATCCTGACCTGAAGCATTTGGCAGCAAGCTTCAAAGAATGCAAATTTCCTATCTGCCTTCTTTTTATTTCTCTGTTTATTATTGCCTTCCCTCTCCTCAGGCCTGTGTTCCACCCTACCCCCCACCCTCCTAGTCCTGAGGATGGTCACAGGGCCTGCTCCTGAATGCTAGTCCACAGCTGTATCTCTGGCCCACACTCTTGGCCTCATTCCTGCTGCTCTTTTCTTTCTTAAAAAATTTTTTTTTGTAACTGTATTGCTATTTTGTCCCTTTAGTATTTATTTCACAAACCAAAGCAAAGAACTTTCAGTTAAAAATTAAAAAAAAAGCACTCTTAAATTATCAGAAACTCTAGGTCTGAGAGGTGACCAGGCTGTATATGAGTGTGACTTGCCCACAGCGGCAATCTCTTCCTGCCTTTCTGTCTGGTTCTCCCAGCCTGTCTTCCTTGTTGACCTCTTTTGGCTGTTGAATCTCCCACCTACTAATACATGAAGCCCTCACCAGTGAGATCAGTTCACGTAAATGGTTTCCTGATAGGGTTGATTAGCTTCATAAGAAATAATCATAACTGACATTTATCTAGTGCTTATTAACTTTGAGGCAATGGAAATTAAGCCTCTTCTGTTATATATAATTTAACTCCTATAATAATCACAGGAGACACAGTGTTAAAATTAATTAGCCCCATTTTTACAACGAGAGAAATAGTAGACCAGAGAGGCTAAGTGTAGTGTTTGAGTCACACAGCTGAAAATGGCTGAGCTGGTGTTCTAGCACCAGTGCCGGGCTCTAAACCTGTGGTACCAGAGTACCCAAGGAGGTGTGGGGATGCCACACATCGACTGGTTAGCTGGTTGGTTGACATTTGCTCATTCATGCTGAAAACCAACAGAAATTGTTACATTTCTAGAATATTCAGCCAGGTTCGCTGGCAGGAGCTTGGAGAACTGACAGGGATGTGGGTTTTGATTCCCCCCACATCTTGTCAGTCCCAGAGCCAGGGTCTAGAACCTGGAGCTCCTAGCTCCTCTGTGATGGTTAAACGGCGCGCTGTCCGTGGCTCAGTGGCCATGCCAGCGGAGGAGAGTGCTGATCGGAAGAGTCAGAGGCCATGGTTACCTTTTAGAGCTTTATTGGGGGGGAGAGGGAGAGAGAGAGCAGAAAGGAAAGAGAGGAAAAGGGGGGCACACAGAGGGCCTACCCACTTTTTAGCCTGGGACGCAGTCGCAGGCTGATGACGTAATTAAGGACCGACTCCTTACACCCCGTCCTGTTCTGACCATCCAGAATGGGGGTAGGGCAGGACTTGGAACTGAGCAGTAGCTTGCAGCTTTGTTCCATTCTGCTGTGAAACGTCTGGTCGGTGACCACATTCTTGGTTCTGGACCGTGCTCTCCTGGGCTGTGTCGGATGGGTGAGTCCCAAGGCATCTGTATTGGGAATTGTGCTGGGGAATACTGCATGCAGGAATTTATCCAAGACCCAGCCCTGGAGCCAGGTCTGGAGCAGCGTGTGATGGCACCCCTTTCCTGCACTGCCCCACTCCAGTGCTCCTCAGGGTGCCCTTGAAGAAAGTTGAGACTCTTCCTCTGTCCTCGCTAGGGGATGGTGCCGTTGGTGACACGTAGCTCTTTTGGCCTCAAATTTCCCTTATCTGAGGCTAAAGAAGAACAGAAAGAACAGCTTTATGTCCTACAAACTGTTTCAACTGAATCCCACCGCAGGCTGTGGGTGGGACACGGTTAGTGATGGATAAAGACTGGGCGCGGCTCTCGTGGCGAGGTTGGTGGATGAGGCAGGGGTCCAGGGAAACTGTCTTTCGGAGCGCACTGGCTTTGAATGCCCGGACTAGAAGACCTTTGGGGCCTCTCTTCTTCTTCTTCGAGGGACATCATGCAGCAGGTTGTTTGCAGTCCACGTTCAGTGTGCACAGTGCAGTGATCTGCACCCATCAGAGCCCTTACGGAGGAAGTGTTTGTTTTGTTTCAAGTCACGCAATAACAGCTAGGTAAATTTCCGAGCACTTCCCAGGCATCTTCCAAGTGCTTTCTGTGTGTGAACTCATGTCTGACAGGATTCATGCGGTTGCCTTCACCCCTCTGTTACACAAACCAACCTCAGGGGAGCCGAGTAACATACTCGAGGTCCACAGCCACCAGGGCAGGACGCCAGAGCACAGGCCGGCAAGCTCTGCCTCTCACAGCCTCTACCAAGGGAACACAGCAGCCTTTGGGGAGCTGTGTCATCTATGGCGTGCCCAGAATAGCCATGGAGAAGTTCCCTTAACTGCAGCCTGGGAGGAGGAGCCGCTTAGGAGTTCGCCGCTTATAGTAAATGGTGGCATGGGATGGATCACTTTTATAGTTTCTCTTTCTTTCTGGTTAGATTGAGGACCAGCTCATGTTCCCTTGTTGGTCAGCTTTCTTGTCAAGGTGACCCTTTGGTGGTAACTGTGCCTTAGTCTGGCTTGGTTTGAGTGGTTTCCTGACATCCTGTCCCCCCTTAATTCTTAAGGTGAGAGTGAGGTAGCAGAGACGACAGCATGGGTCCAGGCTGTCCATACATAGTGGAACTTAGTGTCTATGAAAGGGACTGGAAGCTCCTGCCAGGGAAGATTTTTTTCCATGGCTTCTTTCTGGGCAGCTGGTTCTTTGCTGTGTGCATTTTTTTCTTGTTGATGGAGGAAATGGGAAACAGCTGGCTACTGAGCCCTTGAAGTCACCTGGGCAGGTACCCTTAGTCTCCATACTACAGGTCGCCCAAAGGCTTTTTCTCTTCTTACTTGCTCTTTACTCTGCCCTGGATGACCATTTGTACCTCAGTTTCCCCAAATGTACACAGGGGAGCATAAGAGCACTCACCAGTGTCTTCCTTGGGTTACTTGTCATGATTAAATATATCGTGTCCCAGAAAGTGCTTGTATGCTGGACTAGCTGCAGGCTGACAGGACTACTGGTGTAGTGGTCCTTGTTAGCTGTTCCCCTTTCAGACCAAGTTCAAACATTTTGCATACTCTGCAGAGCGCAGATCTAAACTCCAGAATCCAAAAAGCTCCAAATATGCCCCAACCTCTTGGTGAGGTGTGCAATCCAGGGCAGGAGCCAAAAGAACTGACATTCCTTGCATTCTTGGTGGGAAGTTGTGGGCCATTGCTAGTAAAAACAGAAGGCCTCCGCCTTCCTTGCACCCCTTCCTCTGGATTCTGCTAGGTTTCTAAGAGCACTTAGCAGACCTGTGGGTGGCACCCCTCTGTGTACAAGCTGTCGAGCTTGAGTATTGACTGTGAGATGGGCTGTCGTTTATCCTATCAGACTGAAGCCCTAAGTGTTACTGTGGATTCTTTAGCCTGTGACTGTAGACAAAGCAGTCTTGTTTTGGAGTGGGGGCATAGTGGAGGCGGGGGGTGGGGGTGGGTGGGGGTGGGGGGGGACTCAAAGTACCATAATTCTAGAGTGAGCATGTTTGACTACCTTAATGGCAATCTTTTTTTTTTTTTGTTTGTTTGTTTTTGTTTTTTTGAGACAGGGTTTCTCTGTGTAGCTTTGCGCCTTTCCTGGAACTCACTTGGGAGACCAGGCTGGCCCCGAACTCACAGAGATCCGCCTGCCTCTGCCTCCCAAGTGCTGGGATTAAAGGCGTGCGCCACCACCGCCCGGCTGGCAATCCTTTTTCCACCTCTTTTTGTACCAGTTCACTCCTCTCTTGTATGTACATCCATCTGTCAATCTGTCTCTTCATCCATACATCATCCTACCCTCTTATCTATCCTTCTGTCCTATCCATCCATTTGAACATTCATTCACTTCATCCATTTACCCTTCTGTCCATCCCATCAATTTTCGTCCATACTGCCATCAATTCATGTACCCACCTATCTTATGTCTGCATCCATTTGTGCATCCACTCAGAAACTCATGTGTCTTCCTGTCCACCCATTATCTACCCTTCTACTCATCCACATACCTACCCACTAAGTTAACTGTTGCTTCATTTGCCTACCCATCCACTTACCTATTCATATATTCATTATCTATCAACCATCTATGTACACATTCATCTATAAATCCACCCATCCCTCTTATCTACACACTGACCTATGATGCATTAACCTGTTCATCCACCTAACTGCACTTACTAACTAGAACCCTAGACTGGGCCTCTGGCCCAGTGCTGAAAAGACAGAAAAGAAGAAAATGGACACCAGTCTCGAAGATTCACAGATATGAGTAGGAGATAGATGCTTGGATAAAAGAGGAAGCTCAAATGTAGCAAGTACCATGATTTTAAAAGGTACAGGCTGCTCTAAGGATGGCAGAGGAGGCCAGCAACCTCTTGGGCTCCCTTTACCAAGGATGAGGCCTCTCCTGCAAGAACCGTAGGATGGGCTTGTCCTCCTGTGGAGGAGCCATCCATAGCTACAACCTCAAGAGGTCCCTTTGAGCCACAGGAATCTGTGTTGTAGAGTTCCTAATTGCTGGCTTTGCTGCAGAAAAAAGTGAGAAGGAAAGAAAAGAAACAGAGAGGCAGGTCAGCCTCACTGTACGTTTAGTTTGTGGTTCCAGACCTCCGTTTCCTGGATCTGATTTGTGTGGGAGGCACGTAATTGCCCTCCTGCAGCCAGGGCTTGCTGCAGTGTCTGCTGGCCATGCTGACTGACTCTATGCGGTGGTGGCGTCTGGCCCAAACAGAGCTCCTCTCTGTCTCATTGGTCAGCGTTCAGTGGCCAAGGGCAGAGTGGAGCCTGGGTTTCCAACGGCTAGCCACCTCGCACAGTGAAGCAGTTCAGTGATTCTGAAGGTGTGCTGGATTAAGGCTCCTCAACCCTGTCCCCCACAAGCGAGAGCACAGACAGAGAGGAGTTCTAATGAGCGGCTCTGCTTGGCCCCTGGAAGCTGCAAGTGCCAGAATGGGCAGTCAGATATATCTGGCTGATGAAAGCTTTGGCATCGGCTTTCAGACCTCATGTTCACTGCTGCGCTGCCTTGTGCCTCTGCTCTCAAAGCCATCGAAGCTTCACTCATCTGCATTGACCCGCTGGGGACAGTAAGAGCCACTGGAATCAAGCAGAGCCAATGGTAGAGGGAATAGAGCGGGTGGCCCTGGAGGCAGTTTGAAGAGCGGGATGGCGAAGCCGAGTCATGGCCTTCCTGGCGTAGGGATTTGGGTTAGTGTGGGAGCATGTGTGTTCCCCCATCTAGAAGAGGCACAGAGAAAAGGCCTTTTGGAGTTGGTGATGCCAATTTCTCTGGTAACTTCCTGAGCAAACAGCACTCATTTGTCCTCTCTGGTCTGCAGCTTCACTCAGTGCAGATAGCAGAATCATATTGCCATCAACGTCTACAGCCTCTACAGTTCGCTTTATGTCCTGCCTAAAGGACCCTGGGTCCCCAAGAATTATGTCCATTGCAATCAATGACATGTTAGGGCACAGCTATTAGAGCAGCGGTTCTCAACCTTCCTAACGCTGCGACCCTTTAATACAATTCCTCATGTTGTGACCCCCAACCATAAAAAAAATTTTTTGTTGCCACTTCATAATTGTAACTTTGCTACTGTTATGAGTTGTAATGTATTTTCCTGTGTCCTTCCCCCCCCTCCCCCCCCCAAGATAGTGTTTCTCTGTGTAACAATCCTGGCTGTCTGTCCTGGAACTTGCTTTTGTAGACCAGGCTGGCCTCGAACTCACAGAGATCAACCTGCCTCTGCCTTCCGAGTGCTGGGATTAAAGGCATGCACCACCACTGCCCAGCTTTCCTATGGTCTTAGGTGACACCAGTGAAAGGGTCATTCGACCCCCAAAGAGATCACAGGTTGAGAAACACCGTAATTGAGGATAGGGCATGGAGACATGAGTTCTTCGTCTGAGTTCCCCATGCCACACTTGTGCACAGTCAGTCCTCCATACAAGGTTGGCAGATGGCCTGGTGAAGAAAGGACTCTTCTTGGCTTCTGCCACCCACACAGCCCCTGAAGCGTTTGTGTGTGGATGTGAAACGCCGAGTGAGTTTTTTTTCCCCAGGTGCACGTGTAACACAAACACAGAGGGTGAACTCTAAACACCAGAGTCGTTCATTTGATCCCTGTGGGGGATTGTGTGTAACTGCCCTCATAATTTATTGAGAGCACTGGTTATGACATCAGATATTTATATTACAATTCATAACAGTAGCAGAATTACAGTTAGGAGGAAGCAATGAAATAATTTCATGGTTGGGGGCTCACCACAACATGAGGAACTGCATTAAAGGGTCACAGCACTAGGAAGGTTGAGAACCACTAATGTAGAGAACGCTAACTTGCCTAAGAACCACTGTTGGCCTGCCACCTTCTTGATGGCACTTCATGGGGAATGGGGACAAAAATCCACGTCGTCCTTCCTCTCTTTTAAACAGGTGTCATTCAAACTGAAGCTGGGTAGCTAGGGCTCCCCGAACCAACCAGATCTGATCTGTCTGCCTTGTAGCATCACCTTCAGGCAGCACCAAGGCTGTTGTGAAGTGAACACGTCCCCATGCAGTCACCTTGCTGCAGGCTGAAAAGCCTGTGAGCTCCCTCTGTTTCCTAGTCTCCTTCACTCCCTAACCTTTGAGCGAACCCCCTTTGCAAAGAAAACTGAGTGAGGGCCCTGACATCTGATGGTCTCTGTAGCTGAGACAACAGAAAGAACACTAGGCTAGGATCCCAGGGCAGGGTATCTGGTCCCCATGGCCTTTGGGGAGCTGCTTGTCTTCTTTGCAGGGCCCCTCTCCCAAGGCCTTACCCGGCCCACCATCCAAAAGCCCGGGCCTCTTGGGGATTTGGCATGTTCAGGAATGGGAGGGAACCCCCAAGTCCTCACCCTGTGGCCCACCATCCCTGTCCTAGTTTTTTTTTTTTTTTTTTTTTTTTCTCTTCTTTACTGATCTCACCAGCTTGTGGGGATTTCCAAGTCATGTGCCAGGCAGGGAGCATGTTTCTCTTAGTAACTAAACAGAGAGCCACATCTACAGATGGGGGATTAACTCCACCCCCACTCCCCCCAAGCAAAACCTTTTCTCTGCCCTACATCCACAGTTCATGCTTTGGTTACCCCGACACTGTGAGCGGCATCTACATCTGTGATCCCGAAAACGTGCATCACACAGGGGATTGCATAGTAAGGCCTGAGTCATTGCCTCATGAAAACATGCACTCATAAACTCATTGCTAATGTCCAGCCCAGCCACATGGACACGCATCAGTCATGTCCTGATTGCCAGCCCTTGTAAACAACTGTCAGTAAGGGTATGAATAGCTAGAACTTGGAAGTGACCTCCATTTGGCCCACTCAGTGTATTGAGTGATACAGCAAATCCCTTTTGCCAAGCGAACTGAGTAAGGCCCCAGTACTAGGAAGGATCTGGGCTGGGTAGCTGCTGCCCAGAAGCCCATTTTTTTCCACATTAAATGACCTATTTTGTTACTTAAAAATTATTAGCATGTTTTAATTATTCATAGTCATAGGTTTCATTTCATTCATAGGATATGTTTTGTACAACTCTACTATTTTGGTCACTTCCTTTCCTATGTCCTCTTTTGTTCCCCCTTCACTCCTGATGAACCTTCCTTTATCTCGGTGAACCCTGATTTTTCTACTGCTATTGCTATGGCGTCTGTGTGTGCATTCCCATGAATTTACTCGAGGTTGCTTGTAGAAGCCTGGGTGAGGGTTCTCTAGCTGTTACCTGGGCTTTTCTGTGCCTCTATGTTCTTTAGCTTCTCTGTTCCTGTTTGTTTCATTGATAATCCCTGACCACATGCCTATTTTCTAGGGAGGTGACTGAGTTAATATAATACACAGGAAGGCTTAGAACAGTGCTTCCTGGCGGATGTATGGTAAACACTTGTTAAATGTTAACTGTGGATACTGGTGTGCCTGGAACGCCAGCCGCCACCAGCTGATTTGTGCGCTTGCCAAAAGTTAGTCGTGTTGGTAATTACATATTACATAAACGGAGAAACGGGAGTTTCTCACGAGGTGGTCCCCAAGAAGCAAGCATATTTCTTTGGGAAGAGTAGATAACGTTAATTTGGGGAGGCGTTGTTACCAAATTCCTTAGAGGCAAAACAGCTGTGAAGAAAAGAAGACATGGTAAAGCTGTAGGGAGTCTGCATTCCATACGTTACAGATGACTAAGCTTTGTGTTACTGGGAGGAAACGGAAATCTGGGATTGCAGGTACCCACATGTGAGTTTGTTTTTTCCTGGGAAAGAGAATTTGTACCTATAGTCAGTGGACCAGAGGAAATTCCTTCCCTTCCATTGGTTGATTGACATGTAGCCTTCTGACAGCATTAAGTCTTAGTGCTGCTCAGGGTCATCTACTTTTAAAATGGAATAGTGGTGGTGAAGTTGGGTAAGGGCTTGTTTTCTCCAAGGTTGATCAACTGCCAGAAACTGCCTGCCTTGTACCAACAGCCCAGATTTATGGAGTGGGTGCAGGGCTGGCAGGACTCTGTAACAAGATGGGGTACTGGTTGTGTTAGGAGGGGATAAAGAAGGTTGTCTGGGGGACCTTGTGTCCTAATGTGGGGAGGGAGAGCATTGTCAGCGAGACAAATCATTAAAATGTGAATTGGGCTATGGATATAACTCAGTTAGTACCACTTTGCAAGCCTGAGGAGCATGGTGTTGTATGCTCACAATCCCAGCAATGGAAAAACAAGAGACAGGAAGCTCGTTGGGACTGGCTGGTCAGCATACAGACTACATGTTGGATTCCAGAACATTGAGAAGTCATTTCTCAGAGGAAATAAAGGTGGATTGCATTTGAGGAATGATACTCATGGTCTTCTGGTCTCCATATGCAATCCTGCATATGTGTGTGTGTACGCACACACGCACACATAGTCACACATACATTCATGCAAATGTGCAGTGATGGGCTCCCTATCCACTTCTCTCTAGAAGGGGCCCAGAAGACCAACTGTAGAGAGGCCTGAGGGGCCCTTGCAGAATCCCAGTCAGCAGCAGAGCAGAAAGAGAACCGCACTTGGCAGATTTAGAGAGTGATTTAACAAGCAGAGGAATTAAGAACAGGCCTGGGAGAATTCAGGAAGCCTGAAAGGTTTTTCTGAAGACATGAGACTTCTCATGAGGGAAGAAGGGAGGGAAGGAAGTTTGCATGCTGTGAAGGAACTGTGTGCAGAGAAAAGCCCCCACAGGCAGGAGAGTGGCTCCTGAGTGGTCTCCCAGTGAGAGTCCTGAGAATGGGGCTTCGAGTAATAACTGCAAACATCAGGTGTGAAGTCTGAGGCAGAGCTTTACTTCATGATTTGCACATATTTAGACGATGTCATAGAATGCTCCTCCATAGCACCCCGCTAGGATGAGAGAGAGATGGGGGTCACTCGAGGTCATAGCCAGTGAGGGGCAGAGCTAGAAACAGCTGTTGGTGGTTAGTTTTTTTTTTTTCTCTTTCAGAGATGAAGTATTCACCCCATCCCACACTTGTCCTACTTACTCTAAATATCTGGCCCTTATTTGAAGTGGCTTCACTTTCAGTGGCATTTTTCTTAGGATGACAAGATCTTCACCCTCTGGTTCCTTTTGCTCTTCTTTACTGGGGTATCGACCATTGAACCCAGAGTTGCACATACTCTAACAATAATAGCTCTGCTACTGACTTCTACCCACCCATGCCCTTCCTTTAATTTCTTCCTTTGGTTTCCTGTGCCTAGCTTTCTCTTCCTCACCTTGTCTGCACCTCTGTATGTCCTTCCGAGGCTTGCTTTTTCTCTTTTCCTCTCTCTCCTTCCACCCCCATCTCTTTCCTTTTTGCTGTTCGTTTTTTTAAATGGAGACAACATCTAATGATATACTGTAGGCTAGTCTTGAGCCCAAGATCCTCCTGCCTCAGCCATCTGAGTGCTAGGTTGATAACCATGCTCTGGCACACCTGGCTTTTTTTTTGGGGGGGGGGGGTTTCTTCCCATCTGGCTCTTGAGTAGCTGAGAAGTCCCCAGGGATGGAAGACCTCGCTTGTCAACAGTGTCTTGCTAGCTCTGCCGCTCACACCTGTAAAGAAACCCAGGGTGGCCAGTGTGGGAGAGGTCCTATGGGGCTGGCCACTCATCTCTATTAGCTCTGGCACTCACTCCTGTGTGCCTGTATGGCTGGCCCTCCTGGTGCAGATAGAGTTGGTGGGGATGCTTAACCAAACCGGAGTGGATTGTAGATGCTGGGAAAGCTGTTCCCTAACACAGCTGGTGACGTGACTGCTCACTGCATGCTAGCCACTTTAAGAGGTCACCAGGCCCCAAAGGGTATCATGGGGTCATGGAATTAGTGGAAACATGTTCAGCCACCAAGCCTCTTCCCCGAGCTATACTATGCCATGTTCTGGGCAGGGTTTTGTAGTTTCTCACCCTACCTCAGTTGTAGCTCAAGCTGTTTTAATCTTATCAGATGATTAAGCCAATGAAGAGGGCCAGTGAATGGAATTGCCCAACATTAATCCCTGGTGGGGTTCAGAGTGGAGGCATACCTGGGTAATCACCGTCACTGTACCCACATAATACTTCTGACCCCACATAGCCTCTTAGTTTTTTTTTTTAATATATTTTAAATAATTTATTTAACTTTATTTTATGTGCATTGGCATGAAGGCATCAGGTCCTCTGGAACTGGAGTTACAGACAGTGGTGAGCTGCCATGCGAGTGCTGGGAATTGAACCCAGGTCCTCTGGAAGACCAACAAGCAGCGTTTTTAACCACTGAGCCATCGCTCCAGCCCCCAAGATGGGCCGTTCAGAGGTTTGATGAGAATGGTTCCTATGGGCTCATGTATGTGTGTACTTGGCCTCCAGTTGGTGGAACTGGTTGGGAAGGACTAGGAGGCCTTGTTGGAGGTGTGTCACTAGGAGCAGGCTTTGAAGAATCAAAAGATTTGCTCTCTTCCCAGTGTCCTCTTTCTGCCTCCTGCTTGTAGATCACGACGTGAGCTCTTAGCTGCTCTTCCAGCCTCCTGTCGCCATGCTTTTAGTTCACCATGGTGGACTCTAGCCTTCTAGAACTATAACCCAACGAACCTCTTTCATTGATAAGTTCCCTTGGTAATGGTGTTTTGTCATAGCAGTAGAAGACAAAGACAGGCCATTTGCTTGTTTTACAACAAAGGAAACTGAGCCCAACAGGTTCATGGCCCCTGCTGATAAAAGCAAAGATAGGATGGGGGGGATCAGTGATGGCTAGTGAGTAAAGGCCCTTGCTATTCAAAGCCTGGTGACCCGAGTTTGTTCTCTGAAACCCATATGAAGACAAAAGGAGAGCCTCAATTCCACGAAGTTATACATGCGTGCTGTGCCATGTACACACACACACACATTTCATTCATGCACACATACATCAGGCACATACACATAATAATAAGTTTTTAAAATGCTGGGTCATCAGGCTGATGAGTTGTTTTTAATAGTTCAGTGTCCTCTCTGAGCCCTGGCACCTGATACGCTCGGATAAGTACCTGGAGAGCAGGTTTTGAAGGTGAGCTCGGTGTATGTGCCCAGCCTCTGTATCTCTCACCGTCTTGACGACACTCATCATCCACTCAGCTTGTGAGGACTAGCTGTTGGCATAGACAAGGGAGGAATTCCATGGGAAGTGTCACCCTCGTGGCCCACCCCACCTAGCCCCAGAAACCGTTCCTGGCACATGCAGATCCAGCAGCTTTTGGTGACCAAGGCTGTCTTCTCTTTGCCCATGGGAGCTGGGCAGTGAGTTCAGGAATCTCCAGAGCCCTGGGCACGGCGCAAGGCAGGAAGCAACTTCTGCAGAGCTCGGGAGAGGAGACAGGCCATTCTGGTAACTGTCAGGCTCCCTGGTGCACCAGGCTCCTCCTGTTGTATAATCAGCTGTCACCTCAGCAATTCTCAGCATCAGGCTTCCCAAGACCAGATTGAACATTAAACAAACAGCGACTGCTTTATAAATATTTAACTCCCACTGTTTAGGAATTGCTTGGGGCAGGAGACAAAATAAGAGTTCCTGACCGTCTGCCGCATGACTCTCTGTCGTGGTGTTGGACAGTGGGGGTCAGAGCTGGGAGGTGGGTGGCTCAGAGGCAGAAGCACCGCTTCCCATGTTTGGGGGGACATGTGTGTATGCACTCAAATTGTTGAAATCTGTTCTAGACCCACGTCTCATCCAGCTGGGACCTGCCATTTCTGGTGCTATTGCTACAGTCCAGTGATAGCCGTCCTAAACTGCTCTTCCTTTACCTCATCCCCTACCCCGTCTCCTTTTCTCCCCTCCCTACCCTCAGCCTCCTCCCATCATGGAGGATTGAACCTAAGGCCTGCAAAAGCAAGACAGCCACTCTAGTGTATATCCCCAACCCCTTCATTTTTAAATATGGAAGTTTTATGTAGATGTAACTCGTACACACCCCAATTCATCCACACAATAGGATGATTTTCATCTAGTCATAGAACTTGAAGTTGTTACCACAATCCATTTTAGTACATTTTCGTCCATCACAAGAGACACTTCATACTCACTATTCACTGCTAGTCTCCTCATCTCCTCTTCCTGACCCCCTCACCCCACTCCACCCGGTTTCCTGAGTCCTAGGAAATCACAACGGATCCACTTCCTGTCACAGTAGATGTGTCTGTTCTGAAAATGTCATATCAACAGGATCATGTGACACATCCTGCTGTGACTGGCTTCTTTCGTTCTCATGACTCTTTGAAGGTTCTTCACGTAGCACCTTCCAGTCCTTTACTCTTTTTCATGGCCGAATAATATTTCCTGTGTGGACATCACATGTTTTGTTGACCATGCCTCCGTGGATGGACCTGTGGACACAGCCACACTCTAGCTGAAAGATGAAGACATGACTGGCCCAGTAGTGTGTGATGAAGGCAGAACTGATTTCACAAGGAAGACCCCCTGCCA
>CABHPQ010148484.1:0-15455 GCA_902168405.1 Peromyscus aztecus | reverse complement strand
AAAAAAAAACCCTAAACCAAAACAAAACCCCTGTTCTTGGACAGTCTAAGAAAATAAATGGTTCTTCAAGCACATGCATATTTTATGACTAAAATCATAGACAATTTACTTCTCACAACATGAAAATAATTTTACATATGTCCATTTAATGAAATATGCTCTTTGGAAACCGTCTATGTCTTTTCCAGTACCTCACTGATGTCAAAGCCATCCTCAAGTACATTTTTTTCTCTCTCTGTAATATGCTATTTCCTGTTTTTCCTATCTGGACCTGTGTACTTCAAAAATTTGGGTATGTATTCAGAAATTCCAAAGTACCTTATTCTTATGAGAAGTGATGAATAGACAATAAAACTGAAAGACATCAAAGAAATCCAAATGTCAAGAATTTTAAGAATGAAACCAATTAAGCTTCCATTAAAGTAGTCACTTTTGGAGACAAGATGCTTGAGTGGTTTGGCTTCTGCTCTAAATGATGTTGGGACTTAACTTTTGGAAAGAAATTCATATCCAGTGACTGGGATGATGCCACAAACATGATTCTTGAGACTGTTTAGTCTGTCCTTCAAAGGTAAGGTGTCTACCTGACAATCATCTATGCTCAGCAGACTTGACTTCAGTCAAGATTTTGGCAAGAGACACCACTCACTCGTGTGTGTGTGTGTGTGTGTGTGTGTGTGTGTGTGTGTGTGAGTTGGAGAAGCACGGAAAGTGATTTGAGGGTTAAATGAAGAATGTCAAGCCTGGCTCTTGATGAAATTGATTTCTTAATGGCAACCCAAGCCATCCTTTGAGGACTCCACAGGGTGAGTGTAGATGCTCAAGGCAGTGTAGTGGGTAGCTGTTCTAGCTATGAGCTTGAAGCACTGGCCCTAGTGAGGTAACAGGTAACTGTTACACCTGCCTATGACCTTGAGGTACATGCCCCTGGGGCCTGGCCACTCAGGACCCTCAAGACCTGGGATGCACATATACACCTCTCCCTTTACCTCCTCGTGGTATGGGATGCTGAGATCTTGGACCAGGCAAATCAGCGTGGGACATAGCTCAGTTTTCCTGGACTCTATGATAAATCTCCCATGGTAGTGAGTTAAGCCCCAAATAAATTCCTTTGCTCATTAAAGAGACTCCATGGATTTCTCACATTAAGGCAGTTCCAAGAGAAGGGTCCCTTACCTTAGTTGAAAAGGTAAACTTGCTGGAACAAGCATGTAGTCAGAGAGAAAATGAATGTCTTAGTTTCCTCATTATAATTCAGCCTTATTCATTTAATATACCCATGCCTTTAAAATGTTGTTAACTGGAGAAAGCATGATGCTGCCCAGCACCATTACAAAAGAGCAGGAGGAGACCCACATGTCTTCCCAGGGTGACCTGTCCCAGGCAGTGAGGAGAAAGCACCAGGGACTGGGCACTGTCATGGTGAGCAAATATATGGTGGGGTATGGGAGATGGCTCAGTGGTCATCCCTCTCCCCCCATATGTCCCCCTATTCCTCACACCCCCTCCTTCCTTTCCCATGCACCCTTCTCTTCTGCTTTCATGTCACATGTATTCCATTGTCCTTTCATTCCCAAATCCCCTTTCTTATAAGATCTTTTTATTTTCTCTACTTTGATACATTGTATACATTCACTCATGTGACATCTTCTTCATGTGACAGACATCTTCACTATTAATTAACATTCAGGAAAAATGATTTTTTTTGCCAAAACTAAGAGGTTTAGTAAAACCCAAAAGAACAAATCAGAGGTGTGCATGCTTACAATTTATGGAATCATGTCCATGTATGATGTCCATACATGAGTGAAATAGAGTCTTGAAATCTAACTTGCAGTTGGATATGTGGGCTTTAAAAGCAAAGTTAATCATCTGTAATAATTCAAACCTGCCTGCTCTTGGCAGTTTTTATTTCACTGAACTGAGTTTATTGATTTGGAAGGTTTGATGTGTTTTTTTTTCTGGAAAATAGGTGTGTGGTCAATAATCATCAGTGCCAAAGGGCAAGAGAACCAGATGGGATTGTGTGTGATCTGGAAAGTGTTGCAAGTGTTGGTCCTCAAGGATTGCTTGATCGATTGGGGTCTTGATTATCCAACCTGGCTTCTACTTCCTTTGTGCATTCAGGCCATCTTTCATCTAAAAGAAGAAAATGAACTTTTTCTTTTTGATGAACATCATGTTAGTTTTTGATCTTGGCAATTTGATAACCATAGTTCATAGTCACTATTATTGCCTATTGAATAACAGAGACTTCAGTTTTAAATGAGATGTGAGGTCAAAGTATTTACTGTGTGTTTTCCAAGGTGAATTGGGATAGAATAAAATGTGATATCAAACTGGTTTTGGGGTTCTGGAGACATGGATCAGTAGTTAAGAGTACTGGCTTCTTCTGCAAGGAGTCCAGATTTGGTTTTCAGCACCAACACAGTGACTTACAACCACCTGTAACTGTAGTTCTGGGTAATCTGATGCCTTCTTCTGACTCCCACAGGTGCTGGGTATACACATGGTGTATACATACATGTGGACAAACACTCATACATATGAAGTAAAATAAAAACATCTTAAACCCTGGTTTGTTTTTTTTTTAACCATGTTTGGTGCCTTGTACTTATAATTCCAGTACTACAAAGACTAACACAGGAGAATCACCATGAGTTTGAGGCTATGACAATGTATAATCAAGAACAATAGCAGATATGAAGTTGAGCTTTCCAAGAACTTCTATAAATGTGATATTATTTTAGACATTCAGCATTAATAGTTATGGACTATGGATGGTGGTCATACATACATGGTACATACAGATACAATGTACATGGTACATGTGATCCAATATACCCCTAGAGGGTTCCTGCTAAAATGTTTATATAATAATTTATCAAATGCCAGTGCCATTATTTTCCTATTCTGGTTTGGTTGTTAATTGCATGGTTCTATTGTACTTTTTTTCTCTGAAGATTTTTAGTTTGAAATCTGAAGCACTGTTACCCTGCAATTGCTATGAGGTTTAACTGATTCCAAAATATTCATAGTACAGGCTCATGATTATTATATTTCATCTAATTTCAAGAAAGCTTAATAGAAATTTGTTTTTGTAAGCCTATGTTAGTTGGTACAGTCTATGGATTGCTCTTTCCACATTACCTGCTATACTGAATATTCACTTGGGATTAATCACTCTCATAGAACTTTTATCTTTTACATTTTATTCATTGCTAGGTTTACCTCTTTATTAAAAAGAATGACAGGAACAGAACGTTTTGTTCCATAAGTTACTTTCCTAGGAAACAGTACAACTTAATGCTTTGTTATATGTTTGCATTATCTTCAGAAGACATAAAAAATCAAGTACCTCTCTGAGATTTTAATCAGAATGTTGGTAACATATCCCCAAGGATTTTCTGGAGTTCTCACATTTTCTTGAATATCTTATGAAGCAGTGGCCAAGCTGCAACTTACTCATCTTTTGAGGACAGATGATAAATGAGAGAGTGAGGATTTTGGTGTGAAGCAAACTACTTGTTCATATATTTTTGATTGTTTTCAGATGAAATGTAGTTTATGACTCACAGGTGTAAATCTTATATTTCAAGATTATCTATGGAAAGCTAGGTAAAATCAGCTGAGATTGTTCTATCATTTAATTTTCCAACAATTTTTAAGCAAAATGTTATCCTCCCCCATGAAACAAATGAATAAGCTGATGATAACTTGTCCAAATTAAGGCATCTGACAGGGCAAAACATAGGTTGTGCCCAAGTAGACAGGATAATGTTCTAATTGGACATGGTATCTCCCATAAATTACATGCAGAAGCCATAACCCCCAATGTCAGAGTATCAGGAAGTGCAGTACTTGGGAAATGAATGGCTTCTGATGAGGCCTTGAGGATGGGGACCCCATAATAGGATTAGTACCCATTATAGTTTGAATATGAAATATGCCCTATAAGTTCCTGAAAGTGCGGTCTCTGGAGATAGTGGAAACTTCAGAGAGGGTGACAGATTGCTGAGCCTGACCTGGTCCCCAGTCTTTTCTTCTGTGCTTATTTCCTATCCATCATGAGACAAGTGGCCTCTGCCAACAGAATCTTGGTTTTTTCCATTGTTTGAATCACGTATTTTTGTCAGTGATGCAAAGTCTAATAGGATGCCCTTGAAGAGAGACTGCCCACCACGTGAAGTTACAGCAAGAGGGCACCTTGCAGCTAGAAACCCCTACCCAGGAGCTGGGTTAGCAAACATCTTCATCTTGAATTTCCAGCCTCTAGAACTGTGAGAAGGAAATTCTTCTTGCTAAGTCATCCAGACTATGGCATTTTATTTTGCAGAATAATTTGAGGAGTATTGTCATTAATTCTTCTTGCAAGTCTGGTAGAATTCTGTACTGAAACCAGCTGGCCCTCAGCCAGAAGTTTTTGGCTGGGAGATTTTTAATTACTGCCTCTAGTTCACTAGGGGTTATAGGTCTGTTTACATTGCTTATCTGATCTTGATTTAACTTTGGTAGGTCATATATAACAAGAAATTTATCCATTTCTTTTAGGTTTTCCAGTTTGGTGAAGTACAGATTTTTAAAGTATGTCTTTATGATTCTCTGGATTTCTTCTTTGTCTCTTGTGAAGTCACTCTTTTTGCCTTTAATTTTATTAACTTGGATCTTTTCTCTCCTCCTTTTCGTTAATTTGGCTAAGAGTTTATCAATCTTATTGATTTTCTCAAAGAACAGCTGCTTTATCTCATTGATCTTTGTGGTTTTTTTCTTTGTTTCTATTTTATTGATTTAAGCCATGTTTGATTATTTCTTTCCATCTTCTTTGGGATGCTATTTTTTCTTTTGATTCTTTCGATTTCAGGTTTGCTATTAAGTTGCTAATATGAGGTCTCTCCAGTTTTTTGATGTAGATACTTAGTGCTATGAACTTGCTTCATAAATCACTTTCATTATTTCCCATAGGTTCGGGTATACTGTGTTTTCATTTTCATTCAATTCTAAAATGTTTTTTTTATTTCCTTTCTAATTTCTATCTTGACCCATTTTTCATGTAGTAATGAGTTGTCCAGCTTCCATGAGTTTGTAGACTTTTTGTTGTTTCTGTTGTTGTTGACATCCAGCTTTAATCCGTGTAGTCAGAAAGGGTGCAAGGTGTTTTTTTTTTTTTTCAATTTTCTTTTATCTGTTGAGACTTACTTTGTGTCCATGTATGTGCTTAATTTTGGAGAAAGTTTCAAGGTCTTCTGAGACAAAGGTATACTCTTTTGTGTTTGGGTGAAATGTTCTGTAAATATCTTCTAGGTCTATTTGGTTTACAATGTTAGTTAACTCCGGCATTTCTCTGTTTAGTTTCTGTCTGGATTACTTTTCCATTGGCAAGAGTGGAGTATTGAAGTCACTCAGTATCACTATATTAGAGTCAATATGTAATTTATGCTGTGGTAGTGTTTCTTTTTGAACTTGAATGCCCTTGTGTTTGGTGCATAAATGTTTAGAGTTGCAATCCTCTTGGTAGTTTTTTCAACTTTGGTGAGTATGCAGTGTCCTTCCATATTTTTTCTGATTAGTTTTGGTTGAAAGTCTAGTTTGTCAAATAAAATAGCTTGCTTCTTGGGTCCATTTGTTTGAAATATCTTTTTTCCATTCTTTTACCCCAATGTGTTGTCTATTCTTAATGTTAATGTGTGGTTTTTGGATGCAGCAGAAAGAAGGATCCTGTTTTCAAATCCAATTTGTTAGTCTGTGTCTTTTAATTGGGGAATTGAGACCATTAATGTTCAGAATTATCAATGAGCAGTGTTTATTGATTCCTGTATATGTTGTGTAGGTTTTCCCCCTTTTATTTCCTGGTCTGGAATTATTTATTCCTTTTGTTTTCTTGGTTGTGTTTAACCTCTTCATACTGAAAATTTCCTTCTAATGCCTTCTATACAGGTGGATTTGTATATAAATACTGCTGGAATTTCACTTTATCTTGGAATTATTTTTTTACTTTGTCTATTGTGACAGATAGTTTTGCTGAGTATAGTAGTGTGGGATGGCATCTGTGGCCTCTTAAAATTTGTAGCACATCTGTCCAGGCCCTTTTGTCTTTTAGAGTCTCTATTGAGAAATCAAGTGTTGTTCTAATGGGTCTACCTTTATATGTTATTTGGTCTTCCTTCTTTGAAATTTTTAATACTTCTTATTTGTTCTATAAGTTTAGTGTTCTGATTAATATGTGTCATAGAGACTTTCTTTTCTGTCATCTCTATATGGTGTTCTGTGTGCTTATTTATAACTTGATAAGCACCTTCTTTAGGTTAAGGAAATTTCCTTCTATGATTTTGTTGAATATTTCCTAGGCCTTTGACCTGGGTTTCTTTGCTTTCATTTATTCCTGTTCCTTATAGATTTGGTCTTTTTGTAGTATCCCAAATTTCCTGGATGTTTTGTGTTATAAGTTTTTTTAGACTTAACATTCTTTTTGACTGAGGTATCCATTTTTTTTTCTACTCTGTCTCCAACACCTGAGATTCTTTCTTCCATGTCTTGTACTCTGTTGGCGAGGCTTACTTATAAGATTTTTTGTTTAACTTCCTAAATTTTTCCTTTTCAGTTTAGGTTTTCTTGAGTGATTCTATTTCTTTGTGAAATTCTATTTTCAGGTCACGAATTGTTTTCATTATTTCATTACACTGTGTTTTCACACACTTCATTAAGGGATTTATTCATGTCCTCTTTAAGGTCCTTGAACATATTCATAACAGCTATTTGGAAGTCCTTGTCTGTTCTTCAGTTGTGTTGCATTCCCCAAGGCCTACTGTAGCAGGGTTCTTGGGTTCTGGTGGACATCCATTGTCTTGACTGTCAATGTTGGTGTTTCAGCACTGGTGTCCAGGCATGTGAGGTTGGGATGATTGTGATCCTAGGTGTTGATAACTGGTCTTGTCTTTCTTAGATAAATGCTCTGTTTCTTGGTTTCTGTTGCCATCTCTGGATTTAGGAAAGTTTGGTGGATTTGGGTTGCCTGGTAGGGAGTGATTTTGAAGTTCAGTGGGTGACAGAGAGAAATGAAGGTGGACTTGGAGCAAAGGCTGAGAGGGGCTTCTGGAAAGAGCTAAGAGAATGCTGTTCACACCTAGAGATGGGGTCCACAAGGAATTGGAGATGTGGTGGTAAGAAGGAATCCTGCAAGAAGGCTGCAGTAAGGCAACAAATTATCTCAGGAGCTGGGGATGAAAGGACTGAGGGGACCCTGAATCTCAACCAGGACTTGGAGTCTCCAGTGGATGGAGCTGAGGTGGGAGGAGGGCCACTGTAAGGAGTTGGTTCCTGGGCTGAGGGTGAGAATGGAGAGAGCATAAAGGAGGTGGCTCCTGGGGACTCCAGGTAGAAGGTGTTTCTAGGTATCAACCACTGTCACGAAAGAACTGGAGTGGCCTGGGGCAGGGACTGAAAGGTTCCACAGGAAAGAGGAAAGCCGGGTCCGCTGCAAGGTGAGTCCCCAGGAAATAGGGGAGAGTGGGAGACAGGCTTCTGCGAGGGGGAGGGGTCTGCCTCAGGGTTGGGGTGAGACTCTCTCTTCTGCCTTTGACTGGACCAAAGGATTTGTAGAAGCTGCCATTACATCTATGGCTTCTTTCTTTACTTTAAAAGGATTTCATTTTTATTTTGTGTGTATGAATATTTTGCATGCATGTCTGTCTGTGCACCATGTGTGTGCCTTGCCTTTGGAAGCTCAGAAAAGGCATTAAGTCTTCTGGAACTGGAGTTACAGATGTTTGTGACCTGCCATGTGGGTCCTGGGAATTGAACCTGGGTCCTCTGCAAGAGCAACCAGTGACCTTAACCACCAAACCTTTTCTCCAGCCCTGGTTTCCTTTTCTTTTTGAATACTGTAAACATTTCTCCTTTCAAACAAACCTATGTGGTAATTCCAATGTATTCCCGCAAAGCTCACACATCAAAAACCTAGTCCCTGAATGCTATGCTAATGGCATTTTGAGCAGGTCCTTTGGGAAGTGATCAGAATTAATGAGGTAGGTCATCAGGGTGAAGGCTGAAGTGTTAGTGTCTTTATAAGATGAGGAAAAGACTACCGAGCTAGCATACTGGCTTTGTCCCATCATGGAAACCCTCTGCCATGTTCTGATGTGGGTGGAGTGCTTTGTAAGATACGAGTGTCATGTCTAGACATGAAGCCATTGAAAAAACTCTTAAAAATTGTGATAAAGATGCTGAAGTGTAGCCCTTCACAGCTCATGACTTCTGGTGGGTGGTAGAGTGGGGAAGAACTCATTTTTTTTTTTTAAAACAGGACTAGCCACTGGAAGTTTGAGCATGCCTAATGAGTATATGAGCTACACAAGTTGGACTTGGTATTGCTTTCATATTTTCTTTTTTTGGGAGGGGGTGATTTACATGGGTGGGGGTGGACCTGGGAGGACTGGTAAATGAATGTGATCAGGGTGCATTATGTGAAATTTCCAAATATTCAATAAAAATACTGTGTTAAAAAAAAGAAAAGACACTAGTGTTATGCTTTTGGACTTACCAGCCTCCAGATCCATGAATTAAATAAGCTTCTATTCTTCATAAACTTCATAGTTTTTACCCTCCCCCCCAACAACAGCATAAACTAAGATACTCTCTCAGCTAGCTAATTTGTGAGCTGTTATTTCTCCCATGGTCTGGTAGGGTGCTTCCTCAAATGACTGGCTATTTTTTTTTCACTCATCTTCAGCTGAGGCTGTATCCCCAGACAGCAGTCTAGAATTTCTATCATTTGGAACTGACAGACTTCAATCTTCAAGTCTACTCTTTACTTGACTGTGTTTCTCTTAGAGTAGAAGTTAAGTTGAAAATAAGTTCAAGTGAAGGGTTTTGACTTCTAACTAAGACATTTTTATCTACTGCCTAGGAGAAGGAAAGATTCATGAAAATCCTGCAGGCAAGTGCAAAGAGTGTTCTAGTTCCTACTTTGAGTATGGAATAGAGCTTGATGCTCACCACATAGGCTCAGGTCATGCTTGCCATGCTTCTTGGTTCTAAATTAATATACATACACACACATACATAATACATACACACATATACATACATACATATATATACACACATACTTTAAAAATTACATTTCTTTGTGTGTGCGCCTGTGCTATGGCGTGTGTGTGTTGGTCAGAGGACAACTTGTAAGAACGGGCTCTCTCCTTCCACCATATGGATTCTGGGGACTAAACTCAGGTTTTCAGGCTTGGTGGCAGACACCTTTACCTGCTGAACTATCTGAAATCTTATAGTTTGTTTCCAGTCTTAGCCTCTTTGCCTGTATCTGAGATGCTTGGAAATCAGTTGCCTACAGCTCACCTCTGTGGTTCTTGCTTCTCATTCTTTCTCATATTTCTGGAACCTGGAAATTTCCCATTCTTGTTTCAGTCTCAGCTTATTGCTATTCTTTTATATTTACTGAAGTATTCAGTGTTTCTCTCTCTCTTTGGTGTGGAATAGAAGCAGCTGGTGTATTGATTTAGTTTTCTATGTTGATTGTAGGTCTCCAAGTACTGAATATGTAAATCTTTATTCTATTTTAAATATTCAAATTACTCATTGACTTATTCTAACCTTTCAGTTACACTTAGTGTATATATATATATATATATATGTGTGTGTGTGTGTGTGTGTGTATGTATTTTATGATTTCTACAGTGAGGGAAAACTATGTGTATAATGTATTGGCTAATTTAGAAATAACTTATTTAATCCCCATTGTGGTTAACTGTATATTGATTCAGAAACCATTTGGGCATAGAAAGTGATGGGAATATATTTAAGCTCAGAATTTACAAGAAGGCTCTTGGAAAGGTTGAAAGCACAATTTGCAGAGTGCCCGAGGGTTCAATGTTATGTTCCCTCTTTTGAGCAATGAAACTTTGGCAAAGGATATGTTTTAATGAGGCTTTCCCCCCTCTTCCTAGAGAGCGAGGCCTCGCTGTACATAAAACCTCCCATAACCTCTTAACAGGTGTTCCAAGAATAAAGAAAACTACTGTTCGGCTCTCTCCTGTCACGTGGTTCAGACCCAACCACAAGGGCGGTGGAGGAGATCATGCCATTAAGTAAGTCCTTCGCTGCAGCTTTAGAGTAAAGGAGAAGGCAGATGCCCACTTGGGCCAGGAAGCAAGTAGCTTTGAGAGGACGTTTTATTATAACTGTATGTTGTTATCTGTATTTATTACCTGTATCTTGTTATACATATTATTATATTCACTGTGTCTTCTCTGTGTCCTTGGTCCCATGACTTGTGGTCTCAGAGGGAAGAGTGCAATATCCCATATATGTATATTCAAGACAACTGCTTTTAAGTCAATTTTGTTTTTCTTTTTGAAGTTTTAACTACTGAACATTTTTTGATTTTTTTTTTTAAAAAATGGGTAAAATTTCTAAAAATAAAATGAAAAAAAAAAATAAAAAGGAGATCAGAATGCTGTCATTCTTTGGAAAGTATTATTCCACAAAGAGGAGGAACCATGGTCCAAGGTAAAGCATATCTGAACTAAACTGACATCACATTTGACTCATCTTGAGTTTTAACGTCATTGATAGGAAAATCAAGGCTGAAAAAAAACAACAACAACAAAAAAAGTTCAAATCTGAGAGTCTTGACCCGCTAAGAATTTCTCTTAAGTTGCAGGAAATGAGATTATCATCTCTTTGGAGAGGTCAACACCAGGGGAAGGGTTAGAAGAGTGTGTGGCAATTAAAATAAAAACAAAATGAAAACATAACACACCCCTTCTTCTGCCCCAACACCTCATAAACGTAAAATCTTAACCCAAACAATGAAAACACAAGAGCTCTGAACCAAGCCTAGTATACTGAAAGAGCCCAATAAAAATATGTGGTTTTATATGTATAGTATATATTATCAGGATGTTTTGAAAGCTGTGGAACAGCTGGCCAGGTGCAGAGAGAGTGTAAAAATGCAGAAAGTAAGATCTTATTGCAACCTTAAGCTGTTCTGAACCTCTGGAAAAATCCTTTAGGGCAGGGCGCTCATCCACTCCATACACTACAGAAGCCTGGGCAGTCTGAGTTTCTTTGTTTGCAGAGTCTGTTGTGAATCCACTGCACACTAAGACTTTATGGTAAAGCATCCTTTTATACGGAAGTCAGGGCCAACAGTGTTCAATGATGCAGAGCAAAGAGTGTGCTGTCGGCTTCCCTTAGCTTGGCTGCGTGTTTTTCTCCACTCAGCTATTTCCAGGGAATCTAGATAGTGAGCTCTTTAGCTCTCATTTCACGATTTTATTCCAAGGAAAGACAGGAACTCATAGCTTTGGCTGAGTACAGTAGTATTGTAGTCATGCATTTGGATACAGTCACACAGTCTAGACATTTGTAACGGTACTGGCCCAACTTGTGAAAGGCTTATCAGTGTCAGGAGAGAGTCCAGTGTGAATTTACTAGGTTCCAGTTCAAGAGATCTCTTCTTTCAATGGGCACATTGTCTCTGTGCTGCCTCACACACAATGTTATATTACCAGATACATTATGTTTATCTCTTAATCAAATGTTACCAGATGTTTATCAAATTATTATTCACATAACGCAGGAAGCTGTATTTTTTTGGAGGGGAGTTTGGAGAATTGGATCCCATTTTTATTGCTAACCTTATTTCCATAACTCTCCACCTAGACTCCTGAGATATTCCTTCCTCTATATCACATTCTCTTTTTTCCAAGTGATGACAAAATCATGGCCTTGCCATAAAGGAAGAGGGGGCCTTCCCTCTGCACTACGACAGAGAATACTCTGTAGCCCAGGCACACCATGGAAATACTACCTTCTTTGCAACAGTCTGGAGCTGCTTCTAGCTTTGGCAAATCAGAATGATAGAGCATTCATTGATTACTCCGTGCTGTTCTTTGCCTGACACTAAGCAAAGTCTTTCTTCAGTAGCTCCCCTGTCGACTTGAGTAGACTTAATAAGACTCACCTTTATAATTTCCACCACAAAGTCATGCCTTTTAATTCAAATGAGGGTTGTTTCTGCTATGTCTGAGAGTGAAGGCAAGGTTGAGGTTTTGCTGGAGAAAAAGAAGAGCATGTGTTGTCTTGAAAGGAAGACTGCTCTTGGTAAGCCACGAGAGCTGACAGGTGCCGCCGGGCGAGTGGCTAGGAACAGTCCTTAAACCAGAGCACCTACTTCATTGCTTCAGGGTGGCAGGCCCTCATTTGTAGCTTTCCTGTGTGACCCTTGTGGTCCGCTGTGCTTTGGAAACTTCCTTGTGGTGGTTTTTTGTTATCAGGTGTAACATATGCTAGAACTTCCCTTCACAGCGTACCCTGTTCACCTTCCGGGGTCTAACACAAGTGGCTACATTTTGAATCTGACCATCTTCTGACTGGACTAGGAATTGTTCATGGCTAACAGCAGAGAGGCCAGGCAGCTGCCAGCCATGTTACAGTGTAGACAACAATCATTTTCTCTAACGAAGAATTTTACATCGTCAACATTACTATGTTAACATTTCTATGGTTGAGAAATCTACGGTTCTTTCTTTTTTCTTGGAATTTTAAAATTTTGTATGATTCATGATGACTGGATAGCTCCAAATGATACACCATGACTTTGTTGAAGGCTAGCCTGTGCTAAGCCCACTCATTTAAGTTCAGATTCACAGATGATTGAGGGAGTGCTAGTCAAATCCTCTTGTCTTCTACCGACTCTTCAAAATAGCTTCCTATGAGCTTAGAACCCCTACAAGTATTTTGCAAGCACTGGAACTGTATTCTAGGAATTAGAGAAACAAAATGGAACAAGCAAACAAGCAATCTAGGACACAAGAATTTCTTAAGTAGTGAAAGAAAATGGCGGCCGTTACCCCCTTCCTCACCCTTGTAGATGTGCTGGAGCCAGCCTATATCACCACCAGCACTTTAGTCCTTAAAATATGCACGAACAAGAAGGAAACAGCCTTCACTCTCTTCCGTGAGCTGTCAGTAAAACTGATGTACATTGGGGATACATTACTCTGCTTTGTAGCATCACTTTGTTTATTCCATTAGAAACACGTCAAACATCTTCATCTGATTTATTAAGTTGTACATTATCCAGACTTGGCTGAGGGCTAGAGAATATTTGCCATTACCCGTGAATTTGAAAGTAAAAGGAGTATATGCAGTTACATCTTTATATTCTGAAATGTTCGTTTGTGCTTGTTATGTTAGCACCAGCTTCATAGTTCTGTACTGTTCTTGTTTCCATAGTAACATGCGGTCTGACAACTTCCTTAAAAAGTAGTCTGCTATTTCTCAGTACATTAGCATTCCATTCCATTGCACTCTGTTTTCTTCCTTCCTCCCTCCTTCCCTGCCTCTTTCCCTCCCTCCTCCCCTCCCTCCTCCTCCCCTCCCTTCCCTCTCTCTCTCTTTTACCCACGCTGCCCTTCCTTCATTTCTCCCTGCCTCCTTCCTTCCCTCCGTCCCTCCTTTGTTTGGCAATGAGAAGTAGAGGGTTCAGAGGATGCTACACACATCGGCCAATGTGTGTTTAACCACAGCAAGTGTGTGGGGAGCTATACTTCAGATATGAAGTAGTTTTCTTGCCCTAGGTCCATAGGTCGAAGGCTTGGTACACGGTCTTTGGTGCTGTTGGGAAATGGTGGAATCTCTTAGTGAAAGGAAGTTGGGTTATTGTGGATATGACCTTAAAGCAGTCATTGAGACCTAGCTCCTCTTTCTCCTCCATCTTTAATTCTTGGGTTAGAGATGCAAGAGGTGAGCATCCTCCTCTACCATGCACTGCTTGCCAATATGGCTGTTTTGCCACAGGCCAAAAATCCGTGAGGTCAACTGATAATGGACTGAGTTGTCTAAAACTATGAGACAAAAATGCCCCCCCTTTTTTGAAGTATTTTGTTACAATAATTGAAAGCTAACCAATACATGGGGGTACCCTTCATATTATGTGGTTCTTCTCCAAGATCGTTTCTTTTTGAGATGGGGGCTTATCTCACTGTGTTTCCCTGGCTGCTCTTGACCTTGATCCTCTGTCCTAGTCTTCCAAGGAGCTGACATTATAGGTATGTGCTACAACACCAAGTTTTTTAAGATTACTTTTTAAAGCTGTTTATTATGTTAAACTACACCAATGCTATTGAATACTTTATGAGGCCAGGAACAGTTTTGCTCCTTGCCTTTTGAATACAAGACTGGATGACTGAACTGTGTACTTGACGCTACCTGCAAACCACCCTGGCAGTCTCTTTCCCATTTCAAGGACTCTGGGTAGCACCTCTGGCATCAGCATTGATACATGAAAACTATTTCAGGTTGTCACTCTCTCAAAACACCTTTGGTGAGGTTGTCAAAACCATTTTAACACCCACAACACAGCCATGGCTTTTCAGTGTGGGTGAGTAATCCCAGAGCATTCTTCAGTCAGTTCCAGCTTTTCTGAGGGCGAGAATTTGAGCCAGGCCTCAAAGAAAGATGAGTATTTGGTTGAGGCCAGGAGGGGCTGAGGTTTCAGAGAATATGGATGTAAATGTTTGGATGTGTCTGCACACACATTTAGGCACTAACTGGTCTTACAAAAAGAAGTCAGAGAATAAAACAGATACATACAGTTACAAGGTATGCTATTTATTTGAGGGTTTATAATTATTGCAGATTGACAGTACTTTTCTGAGACAGATTGCCTCCAGTTGGCTTTGACTATGAAATGAGCTTTTACCTCATCAGATCAGTATGAAGAGTCAGTGGCCTCCAGTTCTGGCTCTTTTGTTTCCTAATGGTCAAGTACAAGTAATTTAGCTTCTCCCCTGCCTCAGTTTCATTTTATGTAAAATGGGGATAATAATAAATGCCTGCCTAAGTTATTTTAAGAATTCAGAAATGAGCATATGTGTAGTGTTGGAGCAGGGACTGCATGCTGTCAGTGCCGTGTAGAGGTTGGTGATTGTTGGTGGTTATGATAATGACCTTGCCCATTCCTATATGGAGACAAACTAGAGTGTTAGTGAAAGTGATCTGTCATATTGCAGGCGAGGTATGTGCAAGGAATTCTGAGTGCATATGCACATCTAAAGTTGTGTGTTTTGTCCTCACCACAGCATTAAATGTGGTTAAATGCATGGGCTATGTAGTCACATTGCCCAGAATCAAATCTTGGATCCTTTCTGTACTAGCTGTGTTCAATGCAAATTACTAAAGACATCTGCTCCTAAATATCATTATTTCTAAAAAGAGATTAATAGTAACCAATGCCACCAACAATGATACTGTAGCAATAGGCCCCTCACTGTGGAGCTCTATGGCACAAACGCAATCAAACATACCAAGTGTTTTCCCCAGTGGCTCTGTGTAGAACACTCTCAGCCTACTACATAAACTGTCATTATTAAGTCTTATTTGTGATGGATCTGTGTACCTGGAACCTTATGTAGCAGCTCCATTAATCCCCCCAGTTT
>CABHPQ010148483.1:17264-30301 GCA_902168405.1 Peromyscus aztecus | reverse complement strand
TAATAGCTATTTCAACATTTTAAGAGGTGACAAGAATTACTAAATGAGACAATTGACTGAGTTTATTATAGGTGATTTCTTCTATTGTGCTGAAGATATTGTACAATGGCACTGAACTAGAAAAGCTTCAGCTCTTGAGGAAGCTTTGAAAAGAGGGATGCAAATTTTGTTATTGGTGGTTTTAGAGGCGAGCCCAGGAGGACTACTCTGATATAAACTGCATTAGAAATGGAATCCTGCACCGAAAATTAACCTTTAAAATGGTACAATTTGTTGAGAGTGTAAGGACAGCACTTGGTAAAAATTAGAACTCTTTACTATGAAATAAGTGAAAACTTGGTTAGTCCCCCATTTACCTTAATAGACTGTGGTGCCTAAAATAGCTACACTCACGATCACAGAACACAGAGCGTAGGCAACTCCCTGGCGTGACACATATTTGGGAAAAGTGTCAAGTTGTGGTGAGTTGAACAACTGAGTTCAGTAGAAGCACTGGGTGTGCTTTAGTTTCACCACTGAGGCCCAGCAATCTGAGAGAAATGACAGAATCTCTTGACTGCTTCTCCTCTAAGTGCTGAAAGGAAACACTGGGTGAAATGAGCTACAGAGACGAAGGCACTCACACTCCCATTCTTTAATCAGCTGTAGTTCTTGCTCAACCCATCTTCCGGTTCATCACTTCATTTGTAAAATGGATCACCAGGCCGATATTTGCAATGAAAATAAAGAGAAATCAAAATTTTAATCAAAAAAACCTAGCTGAAATTCTAGTTATTCTTGTTTATTTATTTTGCCATTAAGTATGAGACAAAGAGCAAATAACAGTGAAGAGGGGCAAGAAGACAGATGGCAAGGAGGAAGCATTCAAAAGTTGGGTTTTTGTGCACCGAGAAAATAGATCATGTGGGTGAACATAGTTGTCAAGCCAGAACCTATATTGTAGGATAGAATCAACTCCCACAAGCTGTCCTATCACCTCCACGTACACACTGTAAAACACACACACACATGCACACACACGAACACACACACGCACACACGCACACAATCATGAACTCACACATGCACACACACAGAAAGAGACAAATAAATAAGAACATAAAAAATAAAAATAACTTAGTTTTCACATTTGTTCTTTAAAATTCTCTCCAAAGGGGTCAGTGGATGGCTTAGTGGCAAAGCAACTGCCACCAAACCTGATAACCTGGCTTCAATCCCTAAGACCCACAGGGCAGGAGGAGAGGGCTAACTCTCACACATTATCGTCTGATCTCTATCTATGCAGCATGACTTGCAAGCATTCATACACATACACACATACACACACACACACACACACACACACACACACACATACACACACACCAATGATGATGATGATCATAAATATAATAAACTTATCTCCCAGATTCTAACCAGATTCTAACATATAATAATGATGCTTCAGGGAGAAAGTCTACATAAAAAATTTTTTTGTAACTGGGTATAATTGTAAGATCTTACAAAATTCTTAGATAACAACTATTACTCGCATATAACAGGGTTTTATCACAGACCATGACTCAGATAGAATGAATTTCTGTGTACTGTCAGTGAATGTGTGTGTGTGTGTGTGTGTGTGTGTGTGTGTGTAATGTGGTATTGCTGTGACATAAGGAAAAATACATAAGGAAATCTACTGAATGGTGGAGAAAATAATTTTAGCTCACAGTTTTAGGGAGTTGAGTTCACAGTTGGCTGTCTCTGTTACTATTATCATTGGTGTGGTGGTTTGAGAGAGGATGGTCCCCATAAGCTGATGTATTTGAATGTTTGGTTCCCAGTTGGTGGACTGTTTAGGAAGGATTGGGATGTATGGCCTGGTTGGAGGAGTGCGTCACTGGGGGTGGGCTTTAAAGTTTCAACAACCCACCCCAGGCCCAGTCTCCACTCTCTCTGCGTCTTGCCTGAGGATCAGATATACGTTCTCAGCAACTGTTTCAGTGCCTGCCTGCTGCCGTGCACCCCGCCGTGAGGATCAGGGACTCGCCCCTGAAACTGTAAGCAAGCCCCTAGTTAAATGCTTCGTGATGAGTTTCCTTGTTCGTGTGTCTCATAACAGCAATAGAACAGTAACTTACACAATGGTGGAGGGTGTGATCAAGGGAAACTGCTCACTGTCTGGCATCTAGGCAGCAGGGAGGGGGCAGGAAGCTGACAAGAAGTACCCCTTCAAAGGCTCATCTCCAACCACCCACCGTCTCCTGCTCAGCTCAGCTCTGGTTTTCACCACCTCCTAATAATGTTATCAAATTATGAATCCATCAATAGATTAGTGCTCTGATGGCATCAGACTCTCCTGATCTAATGACTTCCCAAATCCCAAAGTCTTTGCCATGACCACAAAACCTTTATGCACTGCATGAACATTTGAAGGATACTTCATGCCTAAATCACAATGATGTTAAAACAATATATAGATACATTAGTTAAACCCATGACTTCATTGTGTCCAATACATCTGTCATGTTTTCTTACCAGAGAACAGACACTTGAACAATATTTGACAATAAGCCTTGTGGACTTGAGGAATTCCATTAATCCCCTAAGCACATGGACTGGTGTGCAGCATTTTTTTCCAACTTTTAATTTTTATTATGTGTATGGGGGCCATGTTGGAGGGCTGTGCATGTGAGTGCAGTGCCTGCTGAGGCCAAAAGAGGGCACTGGATACCCTGGAGCTGGAGTTACAGGCAGTTGTGAGCTGCTTGACCTGGGTACTAGAAACTGAACTCTATTTCCCTGGAAGAGCATAAGTGTTCTGACTGCCAAGCCATCTCCAAAGTCCCATGGTTAGTACTCTTATAACACTGCTCAAAATGAATTCTGCTTCTAACACTAGTTGTCTCATTTCAGTTAAAATTAAAGATGAAAGAGCTTATGCAAAGGTAGCTAAATGTTGATTTTGCACCAACTAATTTGCCACTGCAAATAGGTGGCTAAGCCCAGCAGTTATTCATCACTTTGACTTACAGTAAAAGAAGCATTTTTGGTCGCAGTGTTAAAAGGCATAAACGACATTTAATATCTTTTCTCCCTGCAATATCTAGATATTTTTACAATATAAAAGAGACACGGTCAGTATATGATTACTGTCCATTCATTAAGTTGGTCATCAGTGTGAAAGTCCACTAGGAGTTGCTGTGCATAAGTACACATGACCCTGAATACAAAATGGAGTACTAATTGTGATCCATAAACATGTTTACTTCCTAAAGTAGCAGAAATCCCTCTCCTTGTAAGATATATTCAAGAAAATTGTTTTTTACTGTTTTTTTTTTAATTTGCAGAATATGTGATGTTTTCCAGTAGAGTCATAGGCACTAATCTCGGATTGGATACCAGGCTTGAGTTGTTTTGGTTGATATTGAAAATATTTATATTAAAATTAAATAAGATTGAAAGGTAAGTTTGAGCATATAGTATAAAATAGTATATAGTATAATATATAGTATGCTTTATGGTATGTAGCATGTGCTTTATGGTATATAGTATATAGTATATACCATATACCATATAGTAAATAGGCTGGCCCTTGCATTGTGTTATAAATTGGTCATTTTTTATTTGGGAAAATAGTTGCTCTTCAGATCCATTGGTCACGGCTCTTATACAATCCTGAAAGTCTAAAGTGGCTTTGACTAATTATAAACTCTCACTATTATCATTGCTTAAATATAGGTTTTTAAAATTTATTTTTTATATTTTATATATATTTTAACTTTGTATCACTCTACATAAAATTATGACCTAGTTATTTCATAAACACTTCATCTGTCATAACTAACCCATGTAAGCATAGATCCCATGCACAGAGAAAGAGCTGATGAGTACCAAGCAAAATTCTTCTACAAGGTAGCAATGTACATGACAGACAGGGAATGGTGTAGCAAATGCTGTAGCCTGGGAATAACTTCTAGTTATTTTGATGATAAAGAAGAATGTGTTAACTATATATTTTTCTTTTCTGTATTCTTGGTATCATAGCATATTTGGGATTCACTGAAAAGAAACTGACTACCCTTCCAGGCCTAATCAGATTTTAGGAGTAGAAAATGGCTTACACAGAAACATATTCTCATTGGCAACCCAAACAATTCAGAGCTCATAACCCCCAATCACCTACCAAACCACCATTCTGCTTTTGCAAGACACCCCAGTGTTACCTAAGCCAACATTCCCCTTCTACAAGTCACCCACTGGCAACCCAAGCCAACATTCCCCTTCTCTTAGTCAGCTCAGTATTACTCCAAGACAATATTATTTTCCCCAAGTGTATTATTTTGCTTCTGTTTTGCTGTGATAAGAACATTCGAACCAACAGTAAATTGAGGAAGAGAAGGATCTATTTGGCTTACATTACAGTTTATCACTGAGAGAAGCCAAGGCATGGAGCTCTAAACAAGACTCAAAACCAAGACCACAGATGAAATTTGCTCACTAGCTTGCTTCTGGGCTAAGGTTCACTTACCTTACTTATACATCCCAGGGCCACCTGTCTAGGGATGACTCTGCCCACAATGGGCTGAGCCCTCCTACATCAGTCAGCAATCAAGAAAATTCTCCCATAGACATGCCCACAGACCAATCTGATGGAGGTAATCCCTCAGTCAAGGTTTTCTCTTCCCAGGTGTCTATAGTTTGTCAAGTTGATAAAAATTAAACACCACATCAAGTCCTGCCGGTGTTGCCATGGTAACCTTCCCCTTCCCTAAGTCACCACAGACTAGATAATGCATGTGGTCCATAGTCTGCACAGGTGTTCCCTAGTTCTAAGTCTTATGCCTGGTCAGCTCCCTCACCTGTTCCTATTCATGAAAATCACAGTTCTGAGCCATGCGTCCTTTTATCTCTTTCTACCTCCTGGGCGTGTCTGGCTTCTGCACATGACCTCACACAGCCTTATACGGCCCTCCTATTGGCAACTACACATGACAGGTATCATTTTCCAGGCAATCGTCTCTTGATCTGTTGTCTTTCTGTACCTGGTTACAAACTAAATTCCTAGCACATTCCATTATAGAGCAACGTTCAGTCAGCCTGAGAGACAGAGACAGACTATGACGAGCCAGCTCACACATTAGAGAAGGCAGGGCTTTCACTCCGTGCTGTCAGCAATCAATCAACAGAGGACTATAACTCAGTCTAAATCTGCCTAGAGCGAAGGCAGCCAAAATCCCAGGCTGATGATAGGAGGAGGTAAAAGATGCCAGCGCTCAAGCCGTGAAGAGAGAGGTAAAAGAGGAATTCCTTGCTACTCTGCCTTTTTTTGCTCAGGCACTGCACAGACTGAGGACCGTGGACACTGGGGGAAAAGACTGACTTCACAGAGTCCACAGATTCAACTGGTCTCCTCATCCAGAAACACCCTCACAGCAGGCCCGGAAACCATGTTCAACCTGGGGTACTCCATGGCCCAGACAAACTGACAGGTTAACCATCAACTAAGAGGAAAAAGTCTCCCTAGACTATCCTTGCAACAGGGCACACCTGGAAAGAGACAGGCCAAGAGGTCACAGCAAAGGTAAGTCTTTCCTAAACAAAGAGCCAGTTGCACAGATTTGCCAGAATATCACCAATTGCCACGGATTTTTTTTTCAATGTCAACTAGTGACATTTAAAGTAATAGTAACTATATATGTAATAATAATGTAGTATTGTGAATTAAACCATTTAAAAAGGAAGACAGAGAATTTGTTAGAATGTGCACACAAACCCTGATGTCACTACAAAATAGATAACTCAGAAGCATATCTTTGATGAGTATAAACATAAAGTCATGCTGGGCGGTGGTGGTGCACGCCTTAAATCCCAGCACTCAGGAGGCAGAGCCAGGCAGAGCTCTGTGAGTTTGAGGCCAGCCTGGGCTACAGAGTGAATTCCAGGAAAGGCACAAAGCTACACAGAGAAACCCTGTCTTGAAACTCCCCCCCTCAAAAAAAAAAGTCACTAAAGAAGTAAGAGCTCTGAGATTTGAGGAAAACCTTTTTCCCTTAGAGCACAGGCCCATGTTTTGATAGAGTGGGAGGTAAAGCATCAGAATCAGGTTAAATTGAACTGTAACTACAAAATAGAGTTTTTCTACTACAGGGATTTACCTACTTAATTATCTTTCACTTGTAATCAATTGTTTAGGGCTTGAAGAAAAGAACTATAGAAACTAAAAGAGCCCAACTGGCAGATGTAGTCGTGACATCAGTATCTGCTAAACATGCCTGAGGTATTTCATTAGTCCAGGTATCATAAAAAAAATTATAATGTACCTTACTACCAACTGTTCAGTCCTAGTGAATAGCAATCACATCACCTCTTTTCAGTTTTAATTTGTGAAATCAAAGAATAACAATGAAGACTATCTGAGGAAAAATCAGATTAATTGATTGGCTACATTGACAGTTGGATCCACCGGCAACTCATTTGTATATTGATTTGTGCATTCACTAGAAAATGTGTATGGAGCAAGTTCTATGCCAACTGCTCTGCTGAGATCGAGGCAAAATGTATATATAGACTAAGCATATTCTTTTTAAATTCAGAATCTAGTGAAGCAAAAAGGCATGAGAAAGCAAAGTCCAAGAATAAGCTAGAGTTATGAAAAGTACAATAAGAAAAATCCTATGAAGGAGAATAATCAAAAGAGTGGGTAGGGATAGCCTTTATCAGAGTACAGCACTGGTCATAGAAGTGATTAATGTCATCTTTGAAAGAATTTTAGTATTTCATAAGTATGTGCATGCTTCTTTGGAAATTTTGTTGGGAAATCCATTCAATACAGCCATTCTTCTTCCTTCCTGCTGGCCTTTCTTCATACTAGATAGTTTTTTCTGCTTGTTGGGGTGCTTTTTAATTTTGTCCCCAACACCGAAGAGTTTATAACATTTAAATCTAACATTTTATAGGGCAATAGTTATAAACTCTTCACTCTGTATGTTTATGTGTATTATTGTGGAATTCATGTAATACCATCAAGAATAAATGTTGGAGGAATTTTTTTTCTAGTCCAAAAAAGGTCTCTACTTAGGTATTACATGCCATATTATACATAACTTATTTGTATAATAAGATACATTAGAATCTATGATGTGTTGACTCTGTGTTTTTGCTCAGGTCACCAATAATCTTAGTAACAGCAATAAAGATAAAATGTCCCATAATTTAACACACATTTAAATGATTACATATTTTTACCCAGAAGAGTTTACACAGTACAAAATGTATTAAGTCTTTACTATAGGTGGCACATTACAAAAATATGGTTTGATAATTCTAGCTTAAAGATCTTGTCTTTCATGCCAGTAAATTAGCAATAACTGAAGTCCCTGTATGTATATTCATGTGTGTATATGGGTATGTTTAATGAAAGTTTTCATGTAATCACAGAGCAGAATGGCTGGTATATTTTCACTACTTCCATCTTATTTTACGTATGCCTATTAACTCTTTCCAATATTTCTTAACACTTATTGAAAATAATTTTCATACCATATATTGTGATACCAGTTTGCCCTCCCCAACTCCTCCCAGATCCCCCCTGCCTCTCCATCATCCAACTCATTGCCTTCTTTCTCTCTCTCTTTGGAAAATTAACAGAATAAAAAAACAACAAAGAGGAAGCATTTTTATCTTCTCACAGAAGCCTTGGAAGGCAGCATTATAATATCCACTGTCAAATGGGAGAACTGAAGTTCTGGTTTTGATGAGAAGGCTTACATTATTGTGTCAAAAACATTTTAGGATGTTTACATCAGGATTCAAAATTAAATTCTATCAAGTCAGTTTGCCATCAATAAACTAATTTGGGTTTCCTTGGACTTGCTGATCAACTGAGTTGTGTATTTCTGACTTATGCTCCTAGAGTAAAGCCTTTCTGCTCATAACATGTGGTCTTGTAATGAATAACAAGTTCTCAGTTGCATTATTTTATTAGTACAAATCTAGAATCTTGAGAAAAATTAGTCTCTAGCTTGCTTTCTGTCCTTTCCTGGGGCCTTGGTTTCAATAAGCTGCCCTTGTATCAGGCATGCTTATATAAATGCCACTGGCTGGAGTAAAGTGTCAGAGCTCACCATCGGGCAGGAAGGACCCAGACCATACTCATCATCCTCACTGCCCAGCCTCTCAGGGAGGCATTGCACCATCCAGGTTGCAGAAGCCTCTTCAAGCTTGGTGGTTTCTTTTGTATGTGTGTTTATGATGCCGGCAATTGTGAAGCATAGAGGCATAACAGAACAGTCTCCTTCAATGTGTGCTTTCTGATTCTTGTTCACAATCAGACTTGGACATCTTGGCACAATACTGCAGACTGGTGTTCTGTCCTTCTCATGGTAGCTCATCAGAGGCTGCCTGTTCCCATCAACCCCTGGTGAGGATACTAGTTTTCTGGTGACTTTAATTTGTTTGCTTCATGGCATAGTTATATTTTTTTTTATGAGTAAGTAATTTATGGAAAGCTGTTTGGGGACTACATAAATACATTTTCCTCATTAAAATTCGTTGTCCCTAGAATGCACTAATTACTATTGACTAAATTAACTTTTAATGATTACGGTTGTAAGGCGGTGGTGTTTTAGACTTCATCATTCCTTCTATATTTTACTGTCAATCTCATACATTAAAAAGTAGTCAAGTGAAGTAAAACTTCTCGTTTCAACAGGTGATCAACCTGATTATACCCCCAGCTTCTTCTTTGTGTCCAGGATGGATTAAAATCATCTATGTTAAGGTCTCGGTGAAATTGAATTAAAATAATAGATACAAGAAAAATCAATGCAACAGTAACATGCAACAAATATCATCTCCTGCTTTAGTCCTCCCAGCAAAGTTTCTAAGTTATCTGCTCTAAAAGTCCCTGCCTAATTTGATGTATCATAAGCATTTAGGCAAACGATAACATCCAATATCATTATTTCCAGGTAAAAAGCATGGTGTATGTCATGCTATTTCATCCTCCTAAAATCAAGTACATCATTAGTAAGAGCAGTTATAGAAGCAAGGGTAGCTTTACGTGATCTGCAGGCTTCTCTGATCAGTACACACAGGTGTCTCCTACACTGCAATGCAGCTAGCATTGGAAAATGCCACTGCAAAGCTAAGTCGCATCTTGGAAATAGAGCTCACTGTGTTTTATTTTTGGAAGTTCTTTGATTCTGCTCCCCTTTCTACAGCAGGACTCAATCCCACCATCTCTGGTATGTATTATTTCAATTCTTTTGCTCAAATATTTTCCATTATTTATTTTTCCAAGTACAAAACTCAATTTGTAGTAACCCCTGGGTCATGGTTATCAGAAACAACAAGATTGCTAGAAGTCTGAGGCGGAGATTGGACTCACACAACGTATTGATCAGGAAACTAGAAAAATGCACTCAGAGGCTGTAAGGGCACAGACTTTAAAGCTTCCACCATCCATAGCAAAAATCCCAGTACCCCCTTTTCTGTTTTCCTTGGACATCACACATATCATTCAACAGTCTGAATCTTTGCTTCTTCTCTGATTTCACAAATAGCAACCATGCCATCCCTGGGGAAAAGAATATATTCTTCTCTGCCCCATGTATCCTCATTCCTTAAAGTCTTACCCTTTGGCAAACACTATAGTTTCTTCTCTTTCTGATAAAGTAATATTTTGTGCCCAAGACACCTTTTTAGCAGGCCTCTTATTGATATCCCATTAAAAGAAGTACAAAATGGAGGTTTCCCATACAAGATGATGGGAAACATCTGCAGGGATAACCTCAGAAAATCAGCTTTCTACCAATCCCACTACATACTAACAAAGCTTATCCCTTCTCCCCCACAACTACGATCAGTTCACCCCCTGTTAAACCCAAATGAAATTCTTTGCCAATTTTTGCTACAGAGTTCTCCCCGTATTCAATGGCATTCCTCCCTCCGAATCCATCAGCACCCTCATGGACAACAGGTTGTAGAAACCAGGGTAGTCCTGCACAAATAGAACCACGGTTGTCTTACCCTGCTGAGTCTACCCTAAAACCACCTTTTTAATCACCCCCATCAAGCTCCCACTTAATAGAGTGTTTCAGTCAAAACACTTAAGCCTGGCCCTGGCTCCAGCTTCCAGAAAGAGCCATCTGTACAGAGGGAGTTTTGCCACTCCTCTTGCTGTGACAGTGACATTAAGCCGAATTTTCATCTTCCATTCTCACCTGGATGCTGGTGTGGGAGGCTGGCTGTTCCTCCTGCTGTAATAAAATACCATGATTAAAAGCAACTTGGGGAAGACAGTGCTCATTTTATTTTACAGCTTACAGTCCATCACGAAGGGAAGTCAGGGCAGGAACTCAAGCAGCACAGGAATCTGGAGACAGGAGCTGAAGCAGAGACCAAGGAGGAGTGATGCTTACTGGCTTGCTCAGCTTACTTTCTCATACAACTCAGGACAACCTGCCCAGGGGTGGCACCAAGCCTCATGGGATAGGCTCACCCACATCAATCATTAAAGTGATCCTACAATCTTGACCAGAGGCCAGTCTGGTGGGGGCTTTTTCTCAACTGAAGTTCTCTCTTCCCAAATGACTATAGCTTGGGTTCAGTTAGCAGGGCGGGAGAAAGACTAGCCAGAACAGAGGCTTCTCTTCCAAGAACTGACTAGCTCTAGACCTGCAATCTTTGAACCATTTCTTTTATATCCTTATCGCTGCCAACAATAAAGGTGAGTGTGTGGGAGGGGCAAGATGATGATATCAATCTGTAGCTGAACATAATTATTATTCTCAGCCCAGCAACAGGAAACGTTCAAGCCCTTCCCACAAGTGCAAATTGAGGAAAGAGATAAGTATGGATAATTGAGGGTCAGAGGTAGAGCCCTTGGCTAACGTAGAAAAGATCTGGCTACCAGATGATGCTGTTAAGGTGAAATGGAGACTTTACCAGATGAGGACTGATAGGAAAAAGATAGTTGGACTACTAGGGGTACACCTGTAAAGGGGTTACTGGAGCCCTAGGTCTTTTGGCTCTTTCTTGCTTTGTGGCCATCCTGAATAGGCCTCATTTGCCATGTACTACTGTCATGATCTCATGGATATAAAGCATTCCTGTCAATCCATCATAGACATAAATGGGGCTAAGTCTCCTCATGGTCACTAAGGACTCTGAAACCCTCAACCAAAATAATCCTTTCCTCCCTTTAAATTGATGACCTTAGGGATTTTGTTATAGCAATAGAAAGATGGCTCACAGAGAAATAGTTCTGTTAAATATGTCTACATGCTGAATGTCTTAGATCATAATAGGAAACCCTGAAGCAGGACCAGCTAAAGACACAGTTATTTGTATCACAATGAATTGGATTAAAAAGATGAAGAGGCATTTATTAACAGACTTCAAGATACATAACTCGGCAATAATAACAAGAGTCCTGACCCCTTAGCGTTTTTGCTTTCAGGGTTGTTTGAATCTCTGCATCACTACAGTAGGAGCGCAAGTGTTGTTAAAAGCAACCCTTTAACAACTTCCTGTGCCCTTTGCCCTCAGGAAGCAAGGCCGCTTGCTTCCATCTTTGCATTAACACAGAACAAGTTAGAAACCTGTCTTCCATGTGAGAGAAGCACTAAGCTGTATCTCTTTGAGGGTTAACAGCTCCTACAAAGACCATGGGAGTTAAATAAATGTTTTCTAAAAATAAACCCTGGCATTTGGAATTCATTATGAGACACTTGTAATGGATTTTTCAGGCCATTTCCGGGATAAATATTCTGACTACCCCCTGGTGAGAAGGGCAGTATGGCAACTCTTAAATCAACTGATAATCCTGAGAATGCTAAGTTGCCAGCATGTGTGATACTGCACATCCTCTCTTACTTTGATGGCAACAAGCCTTTATCAGAAACAAACAAACAAACAAAACAAAACAAAACCCACAAGAATGGCATGCATCTCTTCTCTTTAACATATGATTATTTATCATATCACTTCACTTGATTCTCAGAGGTCAGTTCCGCATCCGCGTCTCTGGAATCATCTACATAAACTGCAAAGCACCATACAAACACAAGCAAGCATCCTTATTGCCATTGTGATCATTATCCTCATCATTATTCATAACAATCTGTCGTTTTGCCTCCAGTCTCTCCCTATGAATCACCATTTCCCCTCCCAACACAAGCCTTGTCCTTGTAGACTTGCATTGCCTGGTACCTGAATATCACAATGCATCTATAAACATGTTTTCCAGCTCTATGAACTGTTTGCCCCCAATCCCTCGTAAAAAGGATCATCAGAGTTATCTTGCTTGGCAAAAAGGAAAAAAAAAACTGCATTCATTATGTTTGAAACATTCTAATTCAATTCAGTATTCACTTAATGAGAACATCACAGGTATAAATATTAACAAGGGACGCAAAGATGGATAAAACTGGAGGAGAAAAATAGCCATAGAGTGTGGGCTACATAGTAAGTTCCAGGCCAGCCTAGGCTACACAGTGAAACTCTGCTGTAAAAGTAAAACAGATAAAGTAAATAAAAATAAGTATAGAGCATGCCTATACAAATTGTTATAGGACAGGGCAGAACTGATAGATCAAAGTTAACCAGCTTTCTACCACTGTAACAAAATACCTGGCATAACCAACTTAACCAGATGAAAAAGTTTGCTTTAGCTCACAGTGTTTGAAGAGTTGTCCATGGTCTTGTTTGGGGGCCTGTGGGGAAGCAGAATATCAGTAACAGAATAAAATACTCACTTCATGGCACCTAAAACACAAAGAAAGACAGGAACAATCAGGGAATCCCAACTTGTCATTCAAATGGACACCTGATGCCCTAACTCCATCTCACTAGGCCGCATCCTTTCAAGGTTCTTTAAACCTTTAGAACAGACAACAGTGCTGCAGGAAGGCACCCACACCTTTAGTTCATGACATTTGGGGGACACTCATCCAATGCATAGCAAGTACTGAAGAAGTTCCAAGATGGTGTGGTTTTGGTTATGTTTCTCTCTCTCTCTCTCTCTCTCTCTCTCTCTCTCTCTCTCTCTCTCT
>CABHPQ010148482.1:0-15830 GCA_902168405.1 Peromyscus aztecus | reverse complement strand
ATAAATAAATAAATAAATAAATAAATAAATAAGAATGCACACAGTAGGACAGTCACATCCACCGTGGACTGGCAGTGAGACGGGTGCCCCCTGGTCTGTGGACTTCAGCCCTCTGTGCCCTGGGCTGGCAGCCTACACCTATGTCTTCCCTGAGGCTGAGGCAGGTGCCCCCTTAGCTGAGTATACACCAAGGTATTCAGACAGCTCGGCCCCTCTTCCTGTTCAGCTGAAAGGAAAACTTCCAGCCCCGCTGAGGGCTTCTCAAGGCCACAACCACAGCAGGTGCTGGCTCCCCTTGCCTGCAAGTGCGGCTTCACGCCTGCGTAAGTGTGAGACAGAATTCCCACTGAATCAGCCCGGCTTCTCGGCTTCTCCCGCTGCTGCGCCCCAGCACCACTCCCCCGCCCTGCTGCCATCGGCAGGGCCCAGGCTACCTGACCTGATTTCACCAACTGAAATAGTCTGGGTGCTCACGGCCAGGGACAATTGGAGATGTCTCCAGAGTGATCCAGATTCATCTGGCAGGGGCTGGTGGCAGTTCCCAGGCGCCCGGTGTGTGTCCTGGCCCTGGAGGCAAGTGCTGGGGGAAAATATTCACAATCTTAGTACCAGGAGCCATCAGTCACAGAGAAGGTCTCCAATTGTTAAAGGAGCATGTGGGTTGTGGGGTGTCTTTCTGGGGGGCCGGGTGGGACCCGAGAAACTTCTGGCTACACATGTGGGCCATGTTTTTCATATCTGTTGATTAGAACAGATTCAAGACCATCCTTACGGCATTCCCCTCTCAGTCACACCAGCACGTAGAGGTTTTGATATGATGTTCAGGAGAGTTGGAGGCGCATGTGCCAGCTCCCTGATGGGGTCTATGTGTGCAGTGGTATTATTGCCTCTGTCTTTTTATAGGCACCCTCTAGACCTACACAAAAAGGCTGTATGACTTAGGTCATATGACCACTTTGTCCCCTGCCCTAAAAGGCTGTATGACCTAGGGCTGACCAATCAGTGGCTCCATATTCACAGTGATTGGTCTGAAGGAGGGCTGTGTGACAAGCAGGACCAGTTGCAACCCCACTCCAAGGTTTGGGGACTGGCTATTAGGAGAGACAGGCTCTGTCTTCCTTTGGGCTCACATCCTCGTAAAAGACACTAGGAACCGCTAGAAGCCACTTTTGCTGTGTTCTCGAGAGGCCCTGGTTATAGTAGAAAGCATGGAGCAGGCATAATGGCTAAGAAGCTGGGCAGAAGCAGGCAGAGAGAGGAAGGCCAGTTCTGGAAGGCATTGTATCTGTGCCCTGTGATCCCTGGGACTATGTCCTTGGGGCCCTCTCATGGAAACCCACTGAAGCCCTGTGTGCCCAAGCTCACTTGGAAAGATTTCTGTCCTTGGCAATTGAAACCCCTAAGTGTCCTGATTCAGAGCAGTGTGAAGTGTTGAAATCATCAGGAGGTGCAGTTGGATGGTGGGTGTGGGTCATGGACCAGAAGGTCAAGGATAGTGGAGAAAGAGCCAGGTTTTATGGTAAGAAATGATATACCGAAACCCTACCAGTGGCTTGGGGCTAACATATCAGACACCTGAGGCAGGCAACCAGTCCAGAGGCCACAATCCTTTGTTCACACAGTCATCTGGGACACCTCCTCCCTCAGACACAATAGAGAACACGGTGGATGACTGCCAGAGCCCAAGCTACATACTGTAACCTCCTGGCCAGATTTGGCCTCAAAGTCCCCAGCAAGATTAAGCCAGGACTGGCATCCAGATTCAGGAGGTAGCCATAGTGGTCAGCTAGTCTAGCCCAGCAGTTGCATCCCTTGACTGGAGCCTGCCAGAAAGAGGAAACATCAAGGTCTAGGACAGGCTTTGGTGACCAGGATGATGCAGGAGGTCTCTGCCACTTGTTAAAAGCCTGCTGTGTGCCAGATGCATTGCACCTGGGACTCCTTGATCCCAAGAGATCAGGCTGACCTGGTCAGACCTGCAGTAAGCGCTGGGGAGCCCTACTCCGTGCTTCCCTGTGTAGGTGTGAAAAGGAGCAGAGATCTACCTGGTACCCAAGCGAGGTTCCCCAGCCTCCGCTTCTCTTCCGCTCCTGACACCCTAAGCTAGGGAAAGCAGCCAGTGCCACTCCATTCTCTCCCTCAACTCTGCTCACTCACACTGGGCAAGAGTGATTCTCAGCTGAGGTCAGAAACCTATCATGTCAAAGGGGCCTATTATTACATGGATCAGTTCTTTTTGGTCCCCTGAGTCAACACGAATCAACTTCAAGTAGCTTAGCATCCTCAAGTCTTTAGGATGCTGAAGTGCTAAAGTCCCAGGAGAAATGAGAAATGAACAGTTGGGGTCTTCTGAGGCCAGAAGTGACCTGATTTGTGATATACTATCACAAATAGATTTCAGAGAAACCCTAAACTTGGGGATCCCCTCCCCTCCTTACTGTTGATGCCTCTGGCATAAGAAAAGACTTCCTTGGGGCCTCTGAGGAAAAGCCTCCTTTCCTGGGCCTCCCCAATGATTATGACTTGGAGGAGCTGGGCCAAAAAAAAAAAAAAAAAAAAAAAATCACAGTGGCCCCCACCGCACCATGGCACCACAGTGTGGCCTTATTTGCAGCAACATCAAGAAAGGAGAAAAATTAAGATGAGGCGAAGGAACAGCAAATGTCAAAAATATGACCCGCAAAAGTGAAATGTACTGTGAGTCGTCCCTAGTGCAAGCTGCCCCAGAGATGGTGACAAGAACCGAGGGAAGTAAAAGCCACACAGAAGAGAAGAGAAAAGGTGAGCTGGGCACATGTCCTCGCTTTCTGATCTCAAATCTTGGATGAAGAAGAAGAACATCAAGCTAGGAGATGGTGGTGCACACCTTTAATCCTAGAACTCTGGATGCCCAGGCCGGTGGATCTCTGTGAGTTCGAGGCCAGCCTGGTCTACAGAGCTAGTCCCAGGACAGCCAGGGATACACAAAGAAATTTTTCTCAAAACACCAAAAAAGGAAGGAAGGAAGGAAGGAAGAAAGGAAGGAAGGAAGGAAGGGAGGGAGGGAGGGAGGAAGGAAGAAAGAAAGCAAGCAGAGCATCAGCCTAGGGGTCTCACAGAAGAGACATCTGGTCACCTATCACAGAGCAGTGATCTGTCTGGTCCCCACTCAATGACTGAACACCTCCCATGAGCCAGGCACCATCCTAGAGGCGAGGCATGGATCCCTGCCAGTCATCAGATCAGCAATGTGTTTAGGCCCCCATGTCAGATGTCAATGGCTAGGAGGGAGCTGGGGGGAGCTACTACTATATATATATATATAGGCTGCTACTATAGAGGAGGCCTCCCTGAGGAGACTTTGGAACGGAATTCTGGAGGAAGAGAAAGTTGGAGACAGATAAACAAAAACAGAGTGAATTTGACTTGAAAATGTCTTCATTCTTTTCAATATAAAAAATTCTATCAAATAACTCCTTTTAGCCTCCACCAATTCTGCGGGAGAACGGCAGAGCTATGGATACTGGACAGCCTCTGGTTGCCCCTCCCCCTCCTCCACACACTCCCCATTACCTACCTCTCCCACATCCATCCCAACTTCACAAGGGGAAAAAAAAAACTTCCTGCCAGCAGTTACTAAAAGAGCACTTTCTCCCCCACCCCACCCCTCCCTGAGGTGGGGGTGCGGGAATGATGTTGCAGTACCTCTCTGAACAGAAACACATCAGCCACTGGGGAAGTCCAGTTTGGATGGGCAGATATCCCTTGGTCAGTTTTTTTTTTGTTTTGTTTTGTTTTTTTTTTAAAGTGAGACCAGGATGGTCGTGGTGAGTGTGCAGGGTGCAGGGCTGCCTGTCTACCCCAGGAAGTGCAAAAATACACTGTGGTCCTTGTGCCAGGCCCCTCCCCCGCTCCCAGCCGCATCTCCCTGCTGTGGCGGGCCTGCCCACAGGGGTCGAGGGGGTAGGGAGCTGTGTTTTTCCCCTTCTGCCTGTACACAGCTGTTTTTGGCTTGGCCACAGAATTCTACCACACCAGAGTTCATGTGGTTATCCAGAGTGGGAAGAATTTCCCAGAATGCCTTGAGAAACCTGAGACACTGAATGGCTTTCAGGGCTTATTGATGTGGCTGGTGCAGGAAATAGCAGTACGTCAATAAATAGTTTTAGGCAGGAAACCGGGCTTAAATGGTAGCCTTAAAGTTTGGGGAAAGACACCAGGGGTTACTGGGAGGGAGCCTGCCCGTCAGATGAGAACCTAGAGCCAAACAGCAGACTTTGAAATAACTGCCCCCGAACTGAGGCCCCTTGCTGCTCTTGGATGCAGGAGGCTGAGGTTGGGGGCAGAGTCAAGAACCAAGGACAGGCCAGTTTCAGCTGGCAGAAAGGGGCTCTTTGTGTGGAGGGAAGCTGGCAACCTCTAACACGTGTCAGGAGGAGACACAGGCTAGGCTCCGGCCTCTAGGTGAGGCCTATTCACACCCCATCTGGTGGAAGTCAGCGCCAGCTGCCAGTCACCCCAAGACTTCCACTGTCCTACTTTAAAAAGAAGAAAGCGGGGGTGTGGGGAGCAAGGAAAAAAACCATTACAGTCAGTACCTGTTTTTCTGGTTATGAAAAGAAATTTAGAAAAGTCCATAAAATAAAAGAAAGAATAAAGGCCATCCACATTCCCACTATTTGGGAGCAACCATATTAAACATTTGAACAGTTCTTTTAAAAACTGTATACATGGATGAGATTATATAGTACACACAGTTGAGATTCATTGTTTTCATTTAGCATTATAAAAACATTTTTTGTGCTTTTATAAATTTTTCACAAACAAGTTTTTTTTTCCTTTTGGTTTTTTGTTTTGTTTTTTGGGTTTTTGGGTTTTGGTTTTTTTTGTTGTTGTTGTTGTTGTTGTTTTTGTTTTTGAGACAGGGTCTCTATAATCATGGCTGTCCTGGAACTCACTATATAGACTAGTTTGGCCTCCAACTCACAGGGATCATCCTTCCTCTGATCCTAAGTGCTGGGATCAGAGGCGTGTGTCACCCTGTGGGACGACAACAAGCAAGTTTCAGTGAATGCATGGTCATCTCTGACTTAACCGTTGCCTTGTGGGGTGGTTAGATGCTTGAATTTTTATGTATATTAAGCTTGCTTCGAGATATCATTTACATTTATTGTATTTATTTTGTGTGTGCGTGCACATGTGCATGTACTAGCATGTACTAGCCTGAAGGTCAGAGGTCAGCTTGTAGGAGACAGTGCTCTTCTTCCACCACGTGGACCCTAGGGATTGAATGCAGATAGTCACACTTGTAGGGAAGTCCCTGCACTCACTGAGCCCTCTCACCGGCCCATTAAGAATATTTTTCCTGTTCTCATTATTTTTTTATGATAGTAGCCCAGAGGTGTAATTGCCAGATGACTCTTAAGGCTTAATTAAGGTTTCTTGGGAAAAATGTATACTGCCCATGTATAAGAATGCCTGTCTCTGGCTGGGTGGTGGTGGGGCATCCCAGCACTCAGGAGGCAAAAGCAGGTGAATGTCTGATTTCGAGGCCAACCTGGTCTACAGAGCTAGTTCCAGGACAGCCAGGGTTACACAGAGAAACCCTGTCTCAAAAAAACAAAAACAAAAACAAAAAAAATGCCTGTCACTTGAACCCTCACCAGCAGTGATGACTGCCATTGTTCAAATTTTGCTGATATAAGCAGATGGGCGAACATGTATTTTCATTCATTTAATTTCAACTGGTATTAAATGTGTGCACTTTTGAGGGTTTCCTTGAGGCAGAATCTCACTGTGTGCCCTAGGCTGATCTAAAACTTGCGGTGAATTCTCTTTGCCTCTGCCTCAGAATTGCCGGAATTATAGACGTGAGCCACTATGCCCAGCCATTTCCATGTGTTTACTGGCAATTTTTGTTTTGACCGGTAATTCACTCCTTGAATGTCCTCTGTGTTTGTCCATGGTGGGCTTGGTGCTGCTATTACAGGTTTGAAGATCCTGCATATGTATGTCAGCGGTTCTCAACCTTCCTAATGATGCAACCCTTTAATACAGTTCCTCATTTTGTGGTGACCCCCCCCACCATGAAATTATTTTTGTTGCTCCTTCATAACTGTAATTTTGCTGCTGTGATGAATCATGATGTAAATATCTGAGATGGGGGATATCTGACATGTGACCCCTGGGTTGATAATCACTGCTAGATAGTAAAGCAATTACCCTCTGTCCTATTTACTGAAGGCCTGTTACCCCACCCCACCCCACCCCTGTAACCTCTTAAGTGTTTGGGTGCAAACTCTGTTGCTTCGCCCTAAAGCCCGCCTTTCTCCACCCCAAAGTGTGATTTCACTCCATTTCACCTTCTTCAAATTTTTCTTTTTCTTAATTGCCTCTTTATTCCACCTGGAGTTCCTCTTCCGGTCCAGGGTGCGTTGAGACTGTAGACTCTTTTCTGCCTGATATTGGACAGCTGTGGCTGCAGTGTTACTCGAGTGGATACTGCATCCTCTGCCTCTGATTTGTGGCCCTCGGGAGATCAGATGATAAACCCTTGTGGATGCCAAACTTGTGTCTGGGCTATCTGATCTAGCTGTCCATGCTCCGCCAATCCCATGGCCTTTTAATTATTAAAGCTTTGGAATAAATTAAAAGTAATACAACCCTTTCCAATTTTGTTGTGTCCTGACTAGTGATTTTCCCTATTATTCTTTCGAATTACTTTTAGGGTCACTTTTTTCCCCCCCCCCCCCCGAGTCTACATCCAATGCCCTTGCCACACACACAAAAGTTCATGTTAAGATTTAATAAATTAGATTCTGATCATTAAAACATCTCACTGGTAAATTGTGTCATGAAAGCAAGCTGTTGACTTTTATATATTAATTTAATAGCTAGATACTCATTAATTAGTTACTAAAGTCTGATTAATCTTTATTAGAGGGTTCTCTTGGGTTTTTCATACATATAATCTAATAATTTTCTCTGGCTCTTCCACCCATGGGCATCACTGCTGTTTTTCAATCAGACCCCTTGATGTAATAGATTGCATTTATAGATTTCCTGACGCTGAATCGTTGCAGCCTTCCTGGGATGAAAGTCTGCTTGGTTATAATGGATCTATTTGCTGGCATTTCATTTAGAGCCTCCCCATCCATTCACATTAGAGAGGTCAGCTGATGCGATCCTTATTTTTAACTTACTGGGAGATTTCGGTTGTAGATGATTGGCTGGCAAGCTCATTTTTTCCTGTGTTTTGGATCCGTTTCCAAATGACAACAATTATCTCAATTTTTTTAATAAGTTTGGATGAACTTACCTATTAAAGAGTCATGACGTTAGAGACCTCCCTATAAGGGTAATTCTTTCATAACTTCATTTTATTTCATGTCTTTTCATCTCTTCTGGCTTTGATCTCTTTCTTTTTTAGTAAGGTTTAATGATATTTATTTTTCTGAAACGTTATTCATTTCACCGTGTTTTACGACTTAACATAGTCATAATTTTTGTTGTGCCTTACCTCTTCCATATTTGTTTTCATATTGAATTTTTTTCTAATTCTTCCTTCTTGCTTTTAGATGTAATTTCCTTTCTTATTTTCAAGTTAATTTCCAGTCTTATCTATATTGTGTTCTTTCCTATATTTCTTTAGCTGGTGATGGTTTTCTGATTTTTTTGAGTTGAGTTTTTGGATAACTCTGCTAGAAATACAATGCAACCCACTCACATAATTTTAAATGTAATTATATGTTCTACTTAACCTAGTATATCCAAAATTTTAGCATATACCCAACCTTTTTTTAAATTTTATGTGCATGTGCCTAAATGTGGGTATGTCCATGTGAGTGAAGGTGCCCGTGAAGCTGAGAGATGCACTGGCTGGTTTGTATGTCCACCGGACACAAGCTAGAGTCATCAGAGAGGAAAGAGCCTCAGTTGAGGAGATGCCTCCATGAGATCCAGCTGAAAGGCATTTTCTCATTTACTGGTCAATGGGGGAGGACCCAGCCTATGGTGGGTGGTGCCGTCCTTCGAGCGTTGGTCCTAGGCTCTATAAAAACGTGGACTGAGCAAGTCATGGGAAGCAAGTCAGTAAGCAGCACTCCTCCATGGCATCTGCATCAGTTCCTGTGTCCAGGATCCTGCCCTGTTTGAGTTCCTGTCCTGACTTCCTTCAGTGATGAACAGCAATCCTGAAGTGTAAACTTAATTAATCCTTTCCTCTCCAACTTGCTTTTTGGTCATAGTGTTTCATCAAAGCAATAAAAACCCTAAGACAAATTGGTGCAGTGTAGTGGGGGTATTGCTGTGACAGACCTGATCATGTTTTTGGGGGGATTGTGGAAGGACTTTGGAACTTTGGGCTAGAAAAGCCATTGAGTGTTGAGACCTGAGTGGGATATTCTGTGGGAGCTCGGAAGATAAGAACATTGAGAGCAGTGCAGAGGATGGAGGCCTGGCTTGTGATATTTCAGAGGGAAGTTTAAAGACTCTGTTGGGGCCATTTGTTACTTTGAATTAAGATCCTGTGGTTCTGGTTAGCTGGGGCTGAAGAATCAGCTGTGATTAACAAGATATCAGAACTACTAAAGTGAAACCTTTATGTTACTGGGACAATTGATGCTGGTCAGCTGGAGTGAAGAAATTAGCAGTGATTAAGAAGACACCAGAATCCTGGGGGCTGGAGAGATGGCTCAGAAGTTAAGAGCACTGGCTGCTCTTCCTAGAGGTCTTGAATTCAATTCCCAGCAACCACATGGTGGCTCACAATTATCTGTAGTGAGATCGGATCCCCTTTTCTGGCCTGCAGGCATACATGCACATAGAGCACTTAAATCTTTTAAGAGAGAGAGAGAGAGAGAGAGAGAGAGAGAGAGAGAGAAGCATCACTGAGGTGAAATCTTCTGGGAAGTGTTTCTTGAGAGCCCAGAGAAACACTGTGTTCCAGAGGCTGCCAAGGTTGTACCTCATATTGGCAGCAGGACTTGGTAATGTGTAAGCATCATCCAGGTGGTACTGGTTTTGAAGGCATGAAGGGGTCATGGAGAGCAGCTGAGGCTTGGCACTGTGAGAGGCCAGGAGAGGCCTTGGTGAAGGTACAGCCCCAGTGGCAGTTGAAGGCCCAGGACTGAAGGGGCCATGCAGAGAAGTTGAGGCTTGGCACCATGAAGAGAGCCTATGAGAGGCTACTGGTGAAAGTGCAGCCCAGTTGCAGCAAGGGACCCAGCATTTTGGAGATGCCAGTACCATGGGATGATCACCAAGAACAGCAGCAGATGTGGAACGGAGCCAGCTGGGGCCTAGACAAGCTGTGTGTGCTGTAGAGGGCGGAGCCAGAGAAGTGACCCAAGCTCCTTGGAGGAGCCCAGAAGATTGTGAGTGGATCTCTGACATTAGATGGAATTGTTTTGCCTTGATTGTGATTGTGCCCTGATTTTCCTTCTTGAAGTAAGAACATATTTTACTGGAGCCCACAGTTGAGAGACTTGGATTTTAAAAGAGATTGGTTACTAAGATTTTAATGTGCTAGAATTTGTAAAGACTGTGGGACTTTTAAAATTATTTGTGTTCTCAATGTGCGATCTTGGGGATGAAAAAGAAAGGAAGGTCATGGGTTAATATGACGTGTTTGTGTGTCAAGTTAACAAGGGGTCAGTTGTACTGACTGGTTTTGTATGTCAACTTGCCACAAGCTAGAGTCATCAGAGAGGAAGGAGCCTCAGCTGAGGACCTTCAATTGAAGTATTCTTCAAGGCATACTTCTACTTGTATTTCTCTGATAATCAAGCTGAGGAGGAGTAATGACATGAAATCCTTACGGTATAAATTAGGAAGTGATGTTTGCTTTCCAGTCTTCGGTTCCCGTCTCACAGTCTTAACCAGTCTTTCCTAATTTAATTTTGTATTATTAGCTAACTACTACTATAAAATTACCATTTAGGTTGCATTAGAAAATTAGAATTGAGCCAAAATGAATTTTAAAAATAAAAATTAAATATCTTCTCTTCCAAAAAGTATTCCTGGCTTTTGATTCACTCTTTAAAAACAACCTTTTACTGACTTATTTTGTCTTAACTTCATTAAGTCTGCCTGGTTTCAATTTCAGTTTCGCCTTCCTGTCCTCCTCTACCTTGATTTCCCTCAGAACTGAGGCATATATTTTGTTGGCTGAAACATCCCTTCAAGAAAAAGGTTTAATTTTTTTACTTTTAATAAAATGGTATAAATTTTACTGATTCAACCATCCTAACTGTACCACTTGCCAATGTAAAATGTTAAGTACACTTTGTTGTGCAAGAACTCTCTACAACTCTTTCATCTTACAAAGCTGAAACTCCTGTGTCAGCCATTGATTCCCCGTGTCTCCCTCCCCAGCGCTTGGCAATTTCTGCTCTTCTGCCCATTCCAGTCCATCATCTGACTGTCCTAGGCTTCATCCAGGCTCTGATGTTTAGTTGTGAATACTCTTACTTCTGAGCTCCCATAATCACTTTTCTAGACTCTTCTGGTGGCAATTAACCTATCTCTCTTGTGCCAATAGCTCAGGGTGAATGCGCTTTACCCTAGCCATTTGTAACTACCTGGCACCTAGCACAATAATATTAAGAGATGGATGGATGGATGGATGGATGGATGGATGGATGGATGGATGGATGAATGCAGACTTTAGATTTTCCTGCTGGATGGACAAGCTGGCTCAACACTTGCCATGAAAGCCTGATGACCTGAGTTTGATCCCCCCAAACCCATGTGACTCTGCACAATTGTCCTCTGACCTCCACACTGTGGCACCCACACCCACACCCACATCAAGCGCAAGCGCAAGCGCACACACACACACACACACACAAATAATAATAGAATAACATTTCCCTGTTATCTGCCAGGGTAGTTGTGGGCAGGGGTTATTCTTCTGCTTTGAGCCTAGCACAGGGGCTGATCTGTGAGGGAGAGCAGCATCCTCCTCCATAACTGCCTGGGAGAAGGAGGATGATTTGAGAGTCAACGGAGACAATTTCAACAATTGAACTGGGAGGTAATGAATCTGAGAAAGGTGTCATTGCCTACCTCTTCCCAGCATACATACACCTCGACCACCACCATACATTCCCAGCCCATAGTCTTGGGATCTTCCAGGCAAGGCTGAGGGACATCTGGGAAGGAGGAAGGTAACCAAGGCTGAGCAACTCTCAGAGGAAGAAAAGCTAAGCCCCAGCCCAGGGTAACCAGAAGTGTGATGCCATGGACACAAGGCAGGGTAGTTTCTGTCCTCATTTGAACACAGGATCAGCTCTTGGACCATAGGTGCTGTGGTCCAGCTGGTGTTGCCTGGACCCCTCCCAGCCCCGGTGAGGCTGATGTGGTCTCTTGTGCCTCTGCAGAAGGACTTCACTGTGCGCGAGGAGCTGCAGCAACAGGATGTGGAGCGCTGGCTGGGCTTCATCACCTTCCTGTGCGAGGTGTTCGGCACCATGCGGAGCAGCACCGGGGAGCCCTTCCGAGTGCTGGTGTGCCCCATCTACACGTGCCTCAGGGAGGTAAGAGCGAAGGCCTGGGCCTCCTTTCTGCCCCGCCCACCTGCCACTACTCCTGGAAGCTCTACCCAGGTACACCTGAGAAAAACACAAGAAAGCAGTGAAGCTGAATGACATCTCAAAGAAGGCCTCCTTTGTAAAGGAGAGAGAGAGAACTCCCCCATGCTTCTACTTCACGCATAAAGAAATAAGTTTCAACTAAGACTTCAGTAATTCCTAATCTAGAATTTAGTAGAAGAGGTTTAGGGTGGCGTGTCAATGAATGGGTCTTTGGACTGAGGTGGTTTACCACTGATTTTTGTTGTTGTTGTTGTTTTGCTTTTTGTTTTCCGAGACAGGGTCTCTCTGTGTAACGTTCCTGGCTGTCCCGGTACTCGCTTTGGAGACCAGGCTGGCCTCGAACTCACTAAGGTCCACCTGCCTCTGCCTCCCAAGTACTGAGATTAAAGGCAATGTGCATCTTGTGTTCGAGGCTGGAAATGGGTGGTATCACCCAGGAAGAGGGGGCAAATAGGGGTGGGAGGTATATAGGAGGTAGAAGAAGAGTGGCCGGGAGGGAGGAGGCAATGTCTCCAGAAAGTTCCAGAAGAGTAAACGTAAAGCATCATGGCATCCTTCAATAGGAGCTGGTACCAGCCCCCAGCATCCTCCAATAGGAGCTGGTACCAGCCCCCAACATCCTCCAATAGGAGCTAGTACCAGCCCTAACTCCGCCCATCCCTGTCGTCCCCGTCCCCGTCCCCCCCCCCCCCCCCCCCCCCGGACACAGGGAGGGACAGAGCGGGGCCGGAAAAACAAAAGGGGAGGGGCCAGAACGGGGGAGAGAAAGGGAGGGGGGGGGGGGGGGGGGGGGGGGAGTCGTGAGCCTCTGGCAGAGAGGACGGCAGTGTAAGGCAGGTTCTTCGGAGCATGTCCTGGGAAAAAAGCTACAGAGAAAATGGACGGAAAAGAAAAGAGCAGAGTCAAGAAGCATGCTTGTGTTTTTTAATAAACTAAGTAGCAAATTGAGCAAAAGGAGGGTGTGCTTGTGTTCGGGGAGCACTCCTTTAGGGGACGACGATGTGCCCATCCCAGCCTAAAGCAGAGCACACATGGCCCTTGGGTCACCTTTAAACCCGCAGCACTGAGCCACCCCATGTTGGCAGTCTCTGTTTCTTTATGACTATGCTTCACTTGAGAGATGCCTCACTCGTTCAATTCGTGGCCTCTCCTGACTTGATCTTACTCTTCAGGGTCTCTGTTCAATGTGCAGTGCCAAGAGGAGCCGCAGCCTGGGCTTTCGTGTCCCTTGGAGAGAGTGGAAGGAAGGCAGCCTTCTCAGAGGATGGGGTCTGGGAGTGCCCATTCCGTCCTTGTCCACATGGCCGTGTGCCCCCATGAGCCGACTCAAGATAAGGGGTGGTGCGGTTCTAGGGCAGTGACCTGAATTGCCCAATTCTTTCTGCATGACCTGGGCCCCTCCCCCTGCTGTGACCGTCACCTGCTCCCCCAGCAGGAAACAGGCCTGTAGGGAGTGCTGGCCCTGGCTGCTGGGAGATTTTTCACACCACCTAAGGTGGTGCAAACTTTGTGGTGTGAGATCCGGAAGGTGCCAGGAGGTCTGCGCAGACAAGGAGCGGCGGGCGCGACCTTCCTAATGCACACTTGTTTGATGAGTCAAGTACTGGGGGAACATCTCGACAAGCACAGAATCACATGGTGCTCACGCTAATCTCGAATAGTAAACCATCTCAATGCCTTTCGGTATTTGTAAAAGAAGAAATCAGATACTCCCCCCCACCCACCCACTCCCCGGGGACTGGGATCAAGCTACCCACTGCCTGCATTCCCATTTGCCTGGTTTTTTGAGCTGTGCCCTCCTGGGGAAGAGATATCCTGCTCTGGGCTTTCCTTGACTGCAAAAAAGGCTTTCACCATACTTTTCGTTAGTTACTCTTGCATGGCTGTGATAGACAGAATGCCTGACAGGAAATAATTAAGGGAGGAAAGATTTGGCTCATGGTTTCAAGAGTCATGTCCATGATTACGTGGGCTCATACACCTGAGCAGAACACAATGGTGGCTGGGGCATCTGGTGGAGAACAGGAAGCAGAGAGCCAGACCAGAAGCAGTGGAGGATAACGCACCACCAGAGGACATACTTCCCTTCACCCCAGCCCCCACCCCCAGTATCAAACTTCTTCCAGCCCTGCCCCTCAGAGCATCCAGGCTTTCCCCTAAATAGCACCAGAAGCCCAGGGCTAAGCTTTCAAAACAGGAGCCTAGGGGGACATTTCAGATTCAAACCAGAAGGCACTATTTTTCTAACGGGTTAGAGAGAATAGCACTGCATGCAGAGAGAGTTGTGTATGCTAGAGCAGCTAGGATGGAACATAGGTGTGCCTAGAGGACCCACTGGGCACTGGGGCTCTAAGAGAGCTGTGTCCTTCAGGCTTGGGACCGAAGCATATGCCAGATCTTAAAGGGAATATGAGCAGAATCCCTGCTCGGAAACATCCAGCCAATCTATGCCAAGGGTTGGCCTGGAGATCCTGAACTCTCCATCCAAGGATCTTTCCAAAAAAGTACCCTCAGATGCGGCCTTAAGAAAAAAATGAAGCCTTGAAGAGGTGAATTCTGAAGATTCAGCTGCCCCCCTAACCTGCCTTATCACACATACTCATACCCAAGCTTGAACAGCAGCCTCAGAGCAAGTGCAGCCCGGTCGAGGAAGTTTCTAAAGCCAAACTTGCTGTTGCTACCTATCCCATGCTGGGAAGGCATAGGCTTTCCTTTGGGGCCCTGCAGATGGCTGTAGCACCTGTCCTTCCTATCCGAATGTTTAAGTCTAACTTTTTGTTGCTGAGATATCTGAGAGACATCATTTAAAAGGAGGAAAAGTTGATTTTTTGGTCCATGGTTTTAGAAGGTTCCAGCCAGGGTCATCTGGCTCCATTGTTTTAAGGTCTGTGTGGTGAGCCAGAAGCATCATGGAGGAAGAGCATGGGCGAGGAGAGCTGCTCCCCTTGTGGAGCGGGAAGCAGAGAGAGAGGCAGTAACCCAAAGACCAAGACGTTCTTATATGTGTATTCATGCGTGTCTCCCCGCCTTCTGTTCACGCCTTGTATTTGCTTAGCATGATCTTTTTGACTTATTTTTCTTGGGCTTCCCTGGGGAGATGGCTCTGTGGGTAAAGCACTTGTCCTGCAAATGTGGGGACTGGAGTTCGGATTCCTCACGCCCATTTAAAAGCAGATGTGGCACAACTGTAGTCCCAGTGCTGGGGAGGCAGAGATGGGATCATCCCTGGGGCCAGCTGGTTAGCAAGAGATCCTGCCTCAGTTAATAAAGTGGAAGGTGGCCAGGCGGTGGTGGCGCACGCCTTTAATCCCAGCACTCGGGAGGCAGAGTCAGACGGATCTCTGTGAGTTTGAGGCCAGCCTGGGCTACCAAGTGAGTTCCAGGAAAGGCGCAAAGCGACACAGAGAAACCCTGTCTCGAAAAAATAAAAAATAAAAAAAATAAATGAAGTGGAAGGTGATCAAGAAAGACCCTAACATCAACCTCTGACCTCCAAATACACACTCACATGCATGGGAGCACACACACATACACGCATGCACAACACACAGATGTATACACACACAAAGAAAAAAGTCATTAATGTCGTGCTAACGCTTAGCTGGAGATCTACCTCCTTAACAGATTAAGGATAAATATCGTGGTGTTGTCTATACACACAACACTGTATAGCGGATCCCTAGAACTCATTTATCTGTGTAACTGCTGGTTTTTTACTCACTGATAACAAATCACTGCCCACTTCACAATCCTTCCAGCCTTTGGAAATCATCGCCCTCTTCTCTGACTCAATGACTCTGACTATTTTAGATTCCCGAGGAATTAGCGTGGTTTCTGTTGCTGTCATACCAGATGCTGACTGTTCTATCTTAAAAAGGAAGATTTATTTAGCTTACAGGTTTTGGAGGCTACAAGTCCAAACACCATAGTTCCAGCTCTGCCCACTGTGTCACATCATGGCGGGTGGCATCATGGCAAAGGATTGCAGAGTGAGACAGAAAGCCAGAGAGAGATGCAGAAGTCAGTCCTGCTCTTTGACTGACTTTGTAACAACTGGAGAGCTTGCTCCACAGCATTCCCTGCTTTGGGGTGGGGTGACCACCCCCAGTGATCTGATTTCTTCTCCTTATACCTACCCTTCTGAGAGGTTCTCTATGCCAACTCCCAACACTGCCACGCTGGGGACCAAGCTTCCAACACATAAACTCTTAGAGGCAAACCACCTCCAAACCACAGCGCCTAATACAAGTGGAACCG